>OX246737.1:1388883-1471383 GCA_945910005.1 Isoperla grammatica
ATCTCGTTAACCCCCAGGGCCCCTATTGTGTAACTTTTTGCTGTGAATCACGAAACGAATTCTGCCTGAATTAAAACTTGTTACAAGTAATATTGTAACATCAAGTGCAATTCAGGCACTATTCATTTCGGAGTATACAATAATCGATGAGGGCAATATCGATAAATCTGTATTGCGAGATATATTCAGTAGCAAGAGCTGACCGGACGGGGTTCTTGGTCACTCTATGTTTTGAGAGCAGTTTCCAGCACCCTAGCTTAACAATTAAATACTAGTGTGCAACACAAATATATAAGGACATGTGTTTTTAAACTATTTACGTTTGATCAAGTCATTTTTCAATTTTATTTCTATAATTTACCAAGTTAAGAGGTTGACAGTTGGCAAACTTGTGTTGAACGGTTTAACATTATGATGTGACCGCATGTCTAGCAGACATTTGTATTTTAGTGGGCGTTCTAGGTCTATGTGCCTTCAATGTACCATAGCTATAGGCAGTTAGCTACCCTTACCTGTTGCTACACAAACACGTCAGTCGTTGACAACAGCTGTTGTCAGCTAACTAAGCTTGACGTATGCGATGACTATGAGAACATACTCCATACACCCGATTATCTTTGCACATGATAACATATTCCCCATGATATAGTCTGAAGGCAACCTCGCCTGTTACCTGTTGCTACAGTCGTTGACAACAGCTGTTGTCAGCTAACTAAGCTTGACGTATGCGATGACTATGAGAACATACTCCATACACCCGATTATCTTTGCACATGATAACATATTCCCCATGATATAGTCTGAAGGCAACCTCGCCTGTTACCTGTTGCTACAGTCGTTGACAACAGCTGTTGTCAGCTAACTAAGCTTGACGCTTGCCATGACTATGAGAACATACTCCATACACCCGATTATCTTTGCACATGATAACATATTCCCCATGATATAGTCTGAAGGCAACCTCACCTGTTACCTGTTGCTACAGTCGTTGACAACAGCTGTTGTCAGCTAACTAAGCTTGACGTATGCGATGACTATGAGAACATACTCCATACACCCGATTATCTTTGCACATGATAACATATTCCCCATGATATAGTCTGAAGGCAACCTCACCTGTTACCTGTTGCTACAGTCGTTGACAACAGCTGTTGTCAGCTAACTAAGCTTGACGCTTGCCATGACTATGAGAACATACTCCATACACCCGATTATCTTTGCACATGATAACATATTCCCCATGATATAGTCTGAAGGCAACCTCACCTGTTACCTGTTGCTACAGTCGTTGACAACAGCTGTTGTCAGCTAACTAAGCTTGACGCTTGCCATGACTATGAGAACATACTCCATACACCCGATTATCTTTGCACATGATAACATATTCCCCATGATATAGTCTGAAGGCAACCTCACCTGTTACCTGTTGCTACAGTCGTTGACAACAGCTGTTGTCAGCTAACTAAGCTTGACGTATGCGATGACTATGAGAACATACTCCATACACCCGATTATCTTTGCACATGATAACATATTCCCCATGATATAGTCTGAAGGCAACCTCACCTGTTACCTGTTGCTACAGTCGTTGACAACAGCTGTTGTCAGCTAACTAAGCTTGACGCTTGCCATGACTATGAGAACATACTCCATACACCCGATTATCTTTGCACATGATAACATATTCCCCATGATATAGTCTGAAGGCAACCTCACCTGTTACCTGTTGCTACAGTCGTTGACAACAGCTGTTGTCAGCTAACTAAGCTTGACGCTTGCCATGACTATGAGAACATACTCCATACACCCGATTATCTTTGCACATGATAACATATTCCCCATGATATAGTCTGAAGGCAACCTCGCCTGTTACCTGTTGCTACAGTCGTTGACAACAGCTGTTGTCAGCTAACTAAGCTTGACGCTTGCCATGACTATGAGAACATACTCCATACACCCGATTATCTTTGCACATGATAACATATTCCCCATGATATAGTCTGAAGGCAACCTCACCTGTTACCTGTTGCTACAGTCGTTGACAACAGCTGTTGTCAGCTAACTAAGCTTGACGCTTGCCATGACTATGAGAACATACTCTATACACCCGATTATCTTTGCACATGATAACATATTCCCCATGATGTAGTCTGAAGGCCAGCATGGAAACCTCTCCGTCAAAGTGTCACATAAAGGTTTACTGCCCGTGTGTCTTTCAAGTGGATATTTAATGTACCATAAAGTACCATTATAAGTTAATAAAACATGGAGTCTTAATGCGTGTGGCCGAGATAGTAACAGCGCCAGCCAGTTGAGCTGGGACCAATGGAGTCTCCTTCAATGCAACTACACATAAAGTCTAAAGCGCATTATAGTAAAAGCATTATTTATGACGTACGCCGTACCGAGACTCAAGATTTATTAAAAAATAAAAAAGATAGTTTAGGGATAAATTATACTTTAGACGCAAAGATTTTAAGTTTTTCGTCCAAACCTTTAGTTTGAAACTAGTTTTGGGAGTTAAGTATTTAAGCGTTTATAAAAAGTTTGAACAAACAAATTTCAATTTATAATTCGGGGTTGTTGGGGAATGAGAGAATATATTATAGTTTGTATAAACTAATTACTGTTCTTCCCATCTTTTGGCTCTAACTTTGTATAGATTCATGTTTCCAGAGTAAAGAAATGCGCGTACACCTCAAAGTACGTTGTGAATAAATAAATGTCTTGATAGTAATTTAAAAAAAAAACCTATTCTGTCCAATTGACCAGCCCAATAAAGGTGCCGATATTACCGCCCGTGGAAGAGCAGGCCGGCACGCACGGCACGAGACCACGGCCACTACGCGGCGGGTTGTACGCGTCCCACGCCCGCCCATGCGCAGCCTCCCCCCCCCCCCCCCCCAGGGAGGGAGGGAGGGAGGCTGATAAAGGCGGCCGCCGCGGCGCTCCTCCGTACAAGACGTCCTGCTCGCCTTCGGTCATCATCCTCTCTGTCAGTGACGTCATGATCGGGCTGGGGCTACTGGTGACGCCGAGGCTGGCATTCGGCCTCTCATTGGCTCTGGTCATCTGGCTGCCGCAGGTAGGAGCATAGCACACGCACACGCACACACACGCACACGCACACACACGCACACGCACACGCACACGCACACGCACACGCACACGCACACGCACACACGCATGATGGGGCTGGGGCCTCTCGCTGACTCTAGTCCAGTCAAAAGACCAATTTAAATTTAAATATTACATAATCCTCTTCCCCCAAGTTCACATTTTTTGAAAAGAACTAATAGAGGGGGTTTGAAAGAAAATATTATTTACAATTAACCAAATTTAAAAATACATTTTAAGGATCATTGAGAATATACTAGGAAAACGCTCTGTTTGACGCGTTTTTTTTTTTTTATTTTTTTTTTTTATTTATTTAGGACACATAATATGTATACATTTACTTTCTGGTGAAAAGATTTCAATGCTAATACAAACAACAATTATCAACAATTCAAGAATGCGCATTGCAAAATTTTTTCTATATTTCCATAACTATTATACTTCCCGACATTGTTGGATGCAGTGCAATGTGCGTCGCTAAGAATTTTCGCTGTCATGTTTTCGCCGCGGTCCGCCACCGTTACTAACAGTTATTGACAGCAATAGAAATGTAATTTCTGCCCCTAATATGTATCAAATCGCGTTTACATTAGTATATTCGTGACCGGACAAAAATTTACTATAAAATAGCCACCTCACATTTTGCTGTTACTGTGTTTCAGAAATATATTTTCGAGTAACTTTTGTGTAACTTTGCCGATATTTATCAGATCGCCATAACATGAACATATTCGTGATCGGAAAAAGCTTTAAAAAAAATATGGCTATCTAACATTTTGCCGCCATTTTGTTTCAGAAAAATATTTTGTTGTACCTATGGTGTAGCTTTGTAACTTTCGAACGATTTTGCCTCAAAACTATACACCTTCAATCCACATTGAGGCTTGTGGATGGTCCAAATTTCAAGTTGATCGGACTTTCTGTTCGACCGCTATCGACGGACATAAAAAAAAAGAACGAAGTGCCATAAGAGTCTCGTGGAGACGCTCGCTTCGCTCGCTTAAATACAACTCATAAAGCTAAAAGAATACTCACTAATAGAGGGGATGGTGAACCGTGATTGTGTATTGATGTGTCAGTTGATACAATACAAATATAATAACATCATTATAAGGAGTGATACAAGCTTTATACCCAGTAAACGTTGGCCGAATATAAGGGATGGTAGGGGCGCCAGGGGTGACATGTCGCTTGCCCCCCGGGAGATGTTAGTTCCGATAGTATTATCTATATCAGTACTGAGTTTCATGTGGCAAGAGGAAGTGTAATATTCTGTTGTCATTCTACAGCTGCATCCCCCACCAACACACACACACATCTGTTTACACCCTGCCTGTGTGTGCACGCTGTAGTCACCCTAGCCTAGCTTGATGAGGGTACTTGCATTGGGGAGGAACATATTGGACTCAATAACAACATGCGCGTTATGACTGAGAAGCACTTTCAGCTGGGATTGCCGGTGGTCGGAATGGAATCGGACCTCCTCAATTGATGCCCTATGCTTTACTCAAATACCTTAGTATACAACATTTGCTTTACTGCTAAATCACATCCTTCAGTTTGAACAACCACCGTAAAGTTTTCGGCAATCCCATTGGCTCAGCTGTTAGCTTTGGTTTTATCACCAAATTCGACGTTAATTTTTAATGTGTATGGGCTTTCTACCTTGCGTTATAACCATGACTGGGCGGAATGCAGAGTCGAGTGAAGTATGTGATTTGTTTATAGTTGCTATGGAGCTTGTTCTTATGAAGTATAGCATGTAATAGAACAATTCCATAGCAGCAAATCCTGTACTTAGTTTGACACCCGACTCTAAGAGAGAAAACAACTAAATCAAATCAAATGCTCCCATTTGTAGACGTTGCTTTTGTAAATAATGGATTTCGTATCTAAACCTATAATTTCATTGTTTCGTATTCCGACCAATTGAAAATCAAAAGGTTGAAGTAGTTATCAGGACGGGAATATTTTCGCTTCAATTTGATAAAAACCGTACTATGTTAATATTAAAAGCTTAAAGTAAGTTTTAAGTTCTTGATTTGTACTATATTGGAAATGTTCTATTCTAATAACTTCTACTACGTCTTCATATTTAAGTATCTTATAACTCACGGCTCGAATTTAAAATATTTAGCAGCGCTCTCCGAACGAGTGGGTGCTCTTGTGAACTGACTCGTCCGAAAATGGGAAAACTAGCCCCATACGAAACTCATTCTCAGTTTCAATTTAAACAAATACTGCAGACGAAACGCGCGTGTCGGGTTAGTAATCCTCATCGGAACTGTTTGTACCGGCATCACTACTTTGTGGCTCGGTCGTCTGGCAAGTGTTCCAAGTCGGTGTACAATGTACATCACACGTGTAACCATCAGTTAGGGTTAAAATCACTAATCCAATTTCTGAGAGAGTTTGTTACTTACAGTAATTGATGTTATGGTTCACCAAAAAATCACTCGCCGTGTTTGAGCGGCTCGGTCACAGCACTTGGCCATATTTGACCGGCTCGGGCACAGCACTTGGCCATATTTGACCGGCTCGGTCACAGCACTTGGCCATATTTGACCGGCTCGGTCACAACACGGCGTTCGGCAGTAGGAGTTTTACAGATGTATTGGCCGTCAACTAATTACTCTTAAACTGATAGTATGATTATTATAAATATTTATCTACTTGTAGAGGGATGTCATATCTATGCATGGTATTAATTAAACAGATTCTTTGTATTATTTCGCCGAACATTTTCGACGAAAGTAATTTAGTTGCATAATTCAAACATGAGTATATTATGTTTGAGCAGGCTTGTCACAAATGTACTTAATACCATGCGTAGATATGCCACCCCTCTGCAAGTAAGTACATTTTCATAATAATCCTACTATTTGTTTAAGAGAAATTAGTTGACTAAGAAACGTCAAAACTACTTCCGAACGCTCTTAAGCCAAGAGACCAGTTGCCTCGACACCCCCCCCCCCCCCCGCCCCCTCTAAGATCGATGTTTAAACCAACGCAGCGTCTCCGTGTAACAAAACTTTGCGCGTATACTTTGTTTCCTTATTATCAAACAATCATCTCTAACTTTTAAATTAAACTCTGTCTCACTCGCTCACGTCTTAAACACTTCGTTGTCTTGTAGTGTTGTTGTGTTTAGCTCATCGGATATCTTCTCAAACTCTCTCAAGAAGAGTTCTTTCAGACACGCACAAAGCCTGTAAGGTTGCGTTGAGCAGGCTCTGTCTATCGGATGTGTTCTAAAGGTTCTCAAATGATGGGTGTTATTAAAAACAGCCTCACGGGGACGTCGAGGCGAGTAGAGAACAGAAGCCAGATTATAAGCGCGTAGGCTAGAGAGTTCAAGAGGCGGTGAACTCATTTCGGAGCAGAACTTTGACTTCTTACGTTACCAAAGATATTGAAGCTTCCCAAAGAATCTAAAAGTACTTTCACAACAAGCAAGGTACTTACAGAATAAGCTTGCACTGTTGTTGTATGTCTCAAAAGTAATTCCATCAGCAGAAAGGACAACCAAGTATAGAGGTTGATATGCGCAGCAAAGTAGTGATAGATCCCTGGCCCCACAACAAGACTGAGACCCGGCGCCTCCACCAAAGGCCCGCATTATACACGCACGTGCGTAGAGCAAGGACATCAATGGGCGTCTGCGGATGTTGTGTGTCCTGTACATTCACTGGACACAACGAGCAACATTTACTAGCTGCAGTTACGGCTATAACACAACAAACACACTATGTACGGACTATTTGCTTTTCTCCTCAAGTTATGAGGATAAACACACAATGTTCATAATGTATGATGAAGAGTTAGGTGTTATTTAGACGTGCATTAGCTTAGGCCTATATTTTTATAGATAATTCTGGGAAGATCGGAAAAGTGATGACAATATTAATTTCTTTTCACGACATCTTCATCGCTTTTCCGATGTTCTCTACATAACTTATTAAAATCTGAGTCATACCAGCCGGGATAGGAATTACATCTTTGACGTGTATTTTTAATTGTGTGATTATTTCCTTTAATTTACGAGGCAAACACCAAACAGCCGTCTTAACATACTGAATTTTATGTTTTGTTGTGTGTTGGCACTTTGATGTTATACTCATTGCAACGAAACTGTAATTAACCACTTAAACATATTTAACAACTATTAGTTTCAAGACATTGCATATTGTGTTTCATATCAAGCAATGCCCAGGTTACAAAGTGTTGGCTTATTGCGTCAACGTGGAAATGAGTTCTTTGACGCCTTTGAAAAAGCAATTTTCATTTCGATGTCGGAACAAAAGCAATCTGAAGCATTAGCCGACGTAATAGAGGCATCATTATAAGCTGGCTGAGAATTAAGTCCCTCCCACGGCGGAGATGGAGATTAAAGTCAACAAGGACGTTAATTGAAATAACACTGAGGCTTAACTACGTCACCCGGGTAACCACGCTCATTATATCAATTAGTTTGGTATTAGATTAGTGATTGAAACCTCAGCCTAGGCAGCTTAACAATCATGGAACAAGCGGTCTTTGGTTACATCTTAAAAACTCTGATTAAAATTTAAAGTTTGTCATAAGAGGGGCTAGAGATAGTCTACACTGTTCAAAGCAAAGGAAACATAAAGCAGGTGTCTATGAAATTAATTTAATTAAACTACACATTTGATATGTATAAAAAGTGTACATTGATACGGAAGTGTAGAGAGAGTAGGGCTGTATCATTGCTGGGACGTCACATAATATATGCATGGTGAATCCATATCGAATGTCACTCATCAGGTATTCAATGTCGAACATGACGCAAGTGAAGTACTCGATGCTCTCCGAAGAAGAGTGATAATCTCAAAACGCACACAATGTATACGAGTAATTATTCTACGTTATAATTATAGTGTATAAAACTCCACTCTAAGTTATATCACATCATCGAGTAATGTACTAGACTGAGTGTTAAGCGATGAATGTGGATGACGGATGAGTATTGTGTTCAAACATGTGAAAGTAGATTGACTGAAATGATCCATCAGCATCTGACACAGCCAAACACGTTTTAGCTTTTATCTTCTCAGTCAATGACGTCATTAGTTACCACGTGTAGCTGGTTTGATTGATTAGTGGGTCTCGCGGCCTTGAACTGTGTCGGGGACTCCCTCGATACCTCGATACCTCGAGAGTCGTTGGTAGTCTCGCGGCCTTGAACTGTGGCGGGGACTCCCTCGATACCTCGAGAGTCGTTGGTATAGTCTCGCGGCCTTGAACTGTGGCGGGGACTCCCTCGATACCTCGATACCTCTAGAGTCGTTGGTAGTCTCGCGGCCTTGAGCCGTGGCGGGGACTCCCTCGATACCTCTAGAGTCGTTGGTATAGTCTCGCGGCCTTGAACTGTGGCGGGGACTCCCTCGATACCTCGATACCTCGAGAGTCGTTGGTAGTCTCGCGGCCTTGAGCCGTGGCGGGGACTCCCTCGATACCTCGAGAGTCGTTGGTATAGTCTCGCGGCCTTGAACTGTGGCGGGGACTCCCTCGATACCTCGATACCTCTAGAGTCGTTGGTAGTCTCGCGGCCTTGAACTGTGGCGGGGACTCCCTCGATACCTCGATACCTCGAGAGTCGTTGGTAGTCTCGCGGCCTTGAACTGTGGCGGGGACTCCCTCGATACCTCGATACCTCGAGAGTCGTTGGTAGTCTCGCGGCCTTGAACTGTGGCGGGGACTCCCTCGATACCTCGATACCTCGAGAGTCGTTGGTAGTCTCGCGGCCTTGAACTGTGGCGGGGACTCCCTCGATACCTCGATACCTCGAGAGTCGTTGGTAGTCTCGCGGCCTTGAACTGTGGCGGGGACTCCCTCGATACCTCGATACCTCGAGAGTCGTTGGTAGTCTCGCGGCCTTGAACTGTGGCGGGGACTCCCTCGATACCTCGATACCTCGAGAGTCGTTGGTAGTCTCGCGGCCTTGAACTGTGGCGGGGACTCCCTCGATACCTCGATACCTCGAGAGTCGTTGGTAGTCTCGCGGCCTTGAACTGTGGCGGGGACTCCCTCGATACCTCGATACCTCGAGAGTCGTTGGTAGTCTCGCGGCCTTGAACTGTGGCGGGGACTCCCTCGATACCTCGAGAGTCGTTGGTAGTCTCGCAACTCTTTCTTTTGAATACGTTCAGTACACATTAGTGGTTTTACTGTTTCTCAAAAGCCGTGACCATAACCTCTTTAAACTCACATGGTGCTAATTGAACTCTTACATACAACTTTATTGTCCATCGATGTTTCCATAGTAATATTTTTGAGAACAAATTTGATATGGGTTTGGGAAGGTTGACGCTTCAAGCAAGGCAGGGCAATGTGTAAATTTTTAAATAAAATCATATTATCTTGCCGTTATAAGTTATTGTCCAGCAGATACCTATAAACCAAAATATAGAAAGCGAAGTATGGCATGACCCCCTAGCTAGTTACATTGCTAGACCCACGGCATCACATAGCGGCATCTCGCCCCGTAATGTGGTCCATACACAGTAGCCAGGACGATAGCTCACTTAGTTCGGTAAGTAAATCACTATTACGGACATGAGTGTGTCTGGGTTCAAGTCCCAGCTATAAGTGATTGCATTCTTCCTCTATTTCACACCGTAACAATGTGCTTCGAACTATGGCACTCTCTAAAACCATAGCTATGTTTTGTATTATGTTTTTACCGTTTGTAAAACCGTACGCAAAAGTCCGACTTTACACAACCATGTGGTTACTGGTGGTATAGGTGAATCTACATCGTGGAGTGACCAACCTAATAAGTAAGAACCGCTGTGTTCTGTGCAAATATCGTTGCTATAGTAGCCCCAACGAAAGTATCCGCACACCGATCTCAGGTCATTGTCTACTGCCCTTTTCAACCGCGCCAATTGAAAGAAAAACAACAGATATACCTGGTGTTCTTTCACACATTAGAAATGCACGGTTCGGCTTAGTCGAGTGCAGAGGCGGTTTGGCCACACCCACCGTTACAGGTAATTAAATGTGGCCAAATGGACCTCTTTAGATTAGGTGATAGGAATTAGCGAAGTAGAAAATTAAGTTGTCACCTTGGACTCGGCTGTGTCGTAAGCATCAGAATACTTTCGTGAGGGCAACTTTATATCCGTTGCAAGTGGACGCTAGGACTAGATCAACGTAGCATTGTGGGTCGGTGTGTTGCTTGCACTCGACATCAACTCAACTCAAGAGTGAATCTCTTGCGGCAGTAATGGCTGCCAAGATTAACATAATGGCGTCGCAACCAGCCAGGGGGTTTTACTGCCCCGTGTAAACGCATGTCTGCTCTTGACGCGGTCGACGATAAACCAAGCGCGGGAGTCACGCCTCGCGCTCTAGGACCACACTAGGACTACACTAGGACTGTAGGACTGGTGAACTGGTGGACTGTAGGACTGCTTGTTGAGATAGCGACACTAGAAGCTTATTCATCAGTCAGCTTTGCGGTCAATCTTGTCTAGAAAGATACAAACTTGTGTCGAAATAATTTTGTGACACATTTAATTGATAAATGTTACTTTGTTTCAATAATAGTTTTGGTTTATAAAATAACAAATTTTTAACTTTCTAAACATTTTTTTTTAAACTAAGCTTTCTCAATTTAGAAACTGATTTGTAAGTTACAGCAGTAACTTCTCTCGCGAATGACGTGTTTATTTTGTTCCTTGACATCATCTTGAGGGATGTCGTATTGCTGGGCATCTATAACCAGTATCTAGTGTCTCTAGGGCATTGTGATGGAAACATGGACACTCTATATTCTATAAGTTACTTGTATCTCAACTACTCGCTCGTTAGATGCAGCACAGGACAGACGACGCAACGAACAAAGCAGAACAAAATAGAGAAAATAGAGCGGATCAAGTATGTCGTATGTTTCTTGTACGGTCGGCTGGTTCCACCCCCCCCCCCCCCCCGGCCCTTACATCTGAGGTAGATTGCTTCTCAGCTCTGTATTATATTTGTTCTGGAACAACCTTATCGAAGCTTTAGTCAGAGACCGGTGACTCATATAGCCAATCAGCGAGCCGACATCTTGAATACCGATCACTGGTTGGTCGCGAGTCACTCGTCTGTGACGTACGTACAGGCAAGGTTGCTTCGGGACAGGCATAGTTCTAATCTCAGACAGTTATCAGCTTCTCTGCTTCGTTACATCAAATACATCCGCGTTTTGTCTCGACTCTCATGAAGATTGTTCACGAGGGGTTTTCTTTATCGAAGGTTGAAATGTAATGATTCATGTATTACGCTTCACCAGACAACGATTAAGATATACCCAGTCTCTTGTTGATACATTTATATCGTGTTTTACTTTGTCGCAAAAGTTTGAAAAACACACTGAGTATAGGAAAGTAAACCAAAAAGCATTCATTCGTAGTAAAGATTGATCTTTAATGTGTAACGAAACAAAGAATGTAATAAATGTGTACGTGTTTCAAATCCCAGCGTATAACTAGCGTCATAGAAGGGGAACATTTTCTAGTAACAATTAATCTTAGTTGCCTTATTTCACATTAAAATTTAATAACAGCACCTCCTTTGATAACTAATTGAAATGTGTGTGCGTTTAATAACACTTGTTGTGTTGTGTTGTTTGGGTGTTGACCTATTTCTGTCGCTCGGTATTATTATTGTGTGGACTGAAGCAGCTCACACTAGACAAGGATAAAATGTGTAACACAAAGGAGGCGTGTCCCACCTATACGCCCCCCCCCCCCGCTCTTGCCGCTGGAATACGCTAAACGATTCCCGCTACTGCAGGACGAGTAAATAATGTTTTTATTCGCATCTTAAACGAAAGATAATGTAAAACTGCACAGATAAATAATTACCCTGTGGTTTAACTATACGTGGAATAAATCTTAATAATACCGGGGGGATAGCTAATGACTTGCGGAGAGAAGCGGGGGGGGATTATGTCAGGGGGGATTAAGGTCAGCAAGACCTCTTTCATCTAAACGTAGCCTAACACATTCTATACAACACTACAGCATGTGGAGATAGTTGCAAACTGAAGTAGAGCTAACTACCACAAAAATTAAATCAGAACATAATTAATATCAGCTGTTATCTAAAAGTTCTAGTCATCAAGTATGGAAAAAAAACATTAATGAAGGTGGCTTCGTTTAGACTTAGAGGATACAGATGATGCAGAGAGTATGCATGCACTTTCAGTACTTTTTATAGAATTGATTTAAATATCATTTTTGAATGTTTTTCTTTATAACAATATACTTATTTATGTGTGCTTGTGCGAGTGCGTGTGCGTGTGCGTGTGCGTGTGCGTGTGCGTGTGCGTGTGCGTGTGCGTGTGCGTGTGCGTGTGCGTGTGCGTGTGCGTGTGCGTGTGCGTGTGCGTGTGCGTGTGCGTGTGCGTGTCACCTGTCAACAGCCACGTCACCAATGTTTCCGGACGTTTTAATTAATCTCTTCTCGTGGAAACAAGTGAGCGTCATCTGTTACTGTCTGTCTGTCTGTCTGTCTGTCTGTCTGTCTGTCTGTCCGGCCGGCCCTGTGACGTCACATCCCGGCTCCCTGCCGAGCTCTGCGGGAATGTTAACGAGACTCGGGTTTTAAATTTGATTCACAAATTATGACAAACTTTATCTTTGGTTTTACGAAACCTGTCGTACATTTAATATCGAAGATAGAGGCTGATAAAAAGACAACGTCCACTAGATCGCTAGTAGCGTGCGCGCAGTTCGACGACACCCCGCCAGCAGGTTGGAACTATCCTCAAAGAAAGAGATGCATACTTCGGTCCGTCGGAGGGTCCGCAAGCAGCTATAAGTGATAACCTTCCGTCTTCCCGATAGCCCTTGTTGCGCGGGCTCCTCCCTCTAGCAGGGGCAAACTGCGTCACCCACCCCGGCCCGCTGAGACATTCCAGCGCCCGATATTACCAAGAACCCTTTCAACGAGGAATTAATTTACATCCGGGTGAATTTATGCGTCGGCAACAATGAGCTCATAATGTTCCGATAGCGCGAGTGTATTTCCCCGTCAGCGCGCGATACACATAGTACATTGCGACATAAGAGGCTGACGACGCAGCGGCATGAGTGACTGCCTTTAGCCCGTCAGCGCGCGATACACTGCGACATAACGGCTTCTATAGCAACATGGCATGAGTGACTGCCTAGTGCCTTTAGCATACACAGTGCTCACTCTTCTCAAGCTCTGCCAGCTCTCATGCGTAAACATTATACCCGGGTGTACTAAGCAAGCTAATGACCAAGAGAAATGTATTGTAGTTATCTATGTATTTATAACTGAAGGTTTCTTCTTTCTTACCCCCTACTGCAGATAGCATTTTAACGTTTCCGCCGTGATCTCCCAAGTCCCAACACACACCGGTATTCATCCAGTAAAACATTGGTAACACTAACAACACTGTAACACCAGCAATACCTCAATGAAACTTACATGCTCGACAAGAGAAAACAATTCCTTATACATAACAAAGACACAATTATTTCAGTCTGCTTTACTATGTCTTCTTTTCAGAGTAAATATCACTGACCAGTTCAACTACACCAAAACTACGATTTCGTGACTTTTCTCTTTTTATCTTCTTAGTATGTGACCTTGTTTACACTCATATACCATTATTTGTCATGAATGAGAATAGGGCTTTGCCAGAATACCAACATAATAAACATAAATTGAGAAACACGTACAAGATGTGAGAAATATCTCAACAGCGGAACGAAAGGGCGAAAGCGAGAATATACACAGAAGGGAGGTGTTTGTCAATAAAGCCTGTGCGTCTTGGCCCGAGGAATGCGTGCGACGCACATACACGCACACACACGCACACGCACACACACGCACGCCGGTAATATGCAGACTGAAACCAGTGGAGCGACAAATCGATTGTCGAAGTTGTCCCATGTTTTATAGGCCTATTGTGTTTTCCGATCGGAATGTCAAACAGAGCGTGGGTTGGACATTCCGCAGATGTTAGTGGAGGGGGAGATTGATTGTAAGAGGGGAGGGAAGGGGGTACCTTGCCTGCCGTACTGGACTCCCGCCAAAACCGATCATATTAGACCCCGTAAATATCTTGGCTCTAGAACCAACACGGGAAACTATAAAAACTTTTAATAATGGCCCCATAAAGCAACAATATTCTCTGCGTAATTGTTCCAGGGGGCTAAACCAGAGGTGCGCGTCTCGCTGAGGGACCCCGTTATATTGCTACGCACATGCTGGAGGGGAATTAGATAATACTGTAGGCCTAGATGACAAATATATTCAGTTTCTCGGACATATTTTCTTAATAAAATGGCGGTTTATAAACACAGCGTATAAACCAAACTGGTGGGATTCATCTACTCATACATATATAAAATGTATTACTCACATCGTTGCGAACATGAAATACCGTCATCATCTTGTTTTAATGTATGCAATGCTTGCCGCACACATAACGCTAGTTTACATTAAGTAATTCATACACATATTTATTTTACATTATGTTATACAACAGCTTCCTACGTGTCTCTTAGTTTTGTGTGTTGCTTTCCTTCTCCCACAGTTGGCTTAGATAGGATGCTAGCTTGATGTGTCAACATAATGTGGTTATTGTTTCTAAGTCCCCCGACGGAATGGGGTCGTGATAATACTTGCATAAAGTGCACTCCCTTCGTGCACGACTAACAGATGTGATGTTCTTCCAAATACTTGAGCGCATTCCGTACCAACCCCAGCGTGTAATAGGATTCACTCGTCCTGGAAATAGTTCCTCGTGTGTTTACCGGATTCCTCCGCCACTTTTGAAAATAGTCCCTGCGCTTTTACAACACAAAGAAACGTAAAGCGAAGCCAAGAGATTTTCTCGTGCGCGTGTTCACTAAGCCCATTGTCTTAGGCAGACTTCTGTGTCGGGTAAGTAGCTTACTGCTTGAACAACGGGGGAAACATGGCGGCTTTCAGCTCTTCCTCTGAGATAATGTGGACAATTGGGGTAGTCAAGTATGATCGTCATAAACAGCTTAACAAGTACAAGAATTGGCCCTTTGTTTGCGTCTTTAAGTTATAAGATGCCATTGAAAAGAAACTTTTGATTATGAAAGAGCACGGTGCTTAATGTTTTAAAAGTATTTATAACAATCTAGAAACAAGATACAAACAGCTATTTTGATAGAATCAGCTAATATCGATCATATTACGTCAAACTGTCTTACTCCATTCAATATAAACACAATGTACAACTTTCTAAAGCGATCATTGTCATCTGCCGTAAAAGAATTTTCAATTTCATCCTTGTGATTGCCCCGAACCTCGGCTGTATTTTAGCTGCTCGTATTGAATATGGTCTCGGAAAGTGTGGTGGCATTTTATGGCGACTGAAAAAAGTCGCAACGCGTGTATCGACTCAATATTTTCAAGGAAGTTAAAAGGACCGTCAGTTTACGAGTCAGTGAAGCGTATAATGTTAGGGTTTATGTTCTTGCTCTCGGTCCGCACTGAACTGTCAACTAAGTAGCTACAAGGCGGAGTGAGCGCGTATAGGAACACAATGTGTTGTAGCATTGGGGGGCTCATGTGTGGAGCCTACTACAAGCGAGATGAGGTCTTCAAAGTAGCCTTACACTTAATTCAGAACACAATTGCGTCGGCCGTACCTTTTAGATATTTTGAAGCAAGTTCCTACAACACTTAAGGAAGGACTGACATACGAAAAGTCAATTTTTATTTGTGGTAGCAAATGCATTGCAAAGTTTTATATAATATACAGCATTTTAACTGACGCGAACACTGTCTCACATAATTAGTAGACAACGAGCCATGACGTCACAATGATAACGTCACACTCACACGAGTCATAATGGTAAAGCACAGCTCTAATGTAAGGCAGGTAATATACATTTACTCTTTATTAAATCATAGTTATTTCTCTAAAAGTTTTTTATTGCATCTTACTGCTTGGAAGAGGTTATAAAGTTGTGTAAACTATGCACTTATTTATAGATAGTCGGGCTATCACTAACTCTATAGCTCAGAACATAAACAGTACGACACCAATGACAATAAAGTTATCATCTAATATAGGAAATGTGGTTGTAAAGCTCTCGAGCCATTCTTTCCTCGATTCTGCCGAGCTTTTCATGATACATATGAGCTCATGCTCTGTTGTACATTCTTGTTGTTTCCTGTTCATTGAATGCAAGTCAAAGTAAGGTATACAGTTTAAAATATTTGGAACCAATATGGGGAGAAAAGTAAAAGACAACTTTCATTGAGAGGGTTAGGAAACCAATTTCTATATGTCTGTCCTTACAAAAAGTTTCGAGTGCATTGAATAAAATATGAGATGACCTTTGTGCGACAGATATATGAACGGTAAGGGAGGCTCAAACTTGTTGAATGCAATATGGGAAGTTCAGGGAGTATCGAGGGTTTATGGTGTAACGTAGAGTCACTGCACGTCTGTTTTCACTCGGAGCAGACAGACAGACAGACAGACAGACAGACAGACAGACAGACAGACAGACATCTTTAATAACGTCGCGACGCCCCGAAGCCGAGCACGTTATCAAACACACAGAATCAACTCTGACCTTTCCCCGACGATTTATGT
Organism: Isoperla grammatica; assembly: GCA_945910005.1. Taxonomy (NCBI): domain Eukaryota; kingdom Metazoa; phylum Arthropoda; class Insecta; order Plecoptera; family Perlodidae; genus Isoperla; species Isoperla grammatica. The sequence goes on from OX246737.1 coordinate 1,405,628, forward strand.
CCGCGGGAATCGAAAAGCACTTTGTCGAAGTCGGGGTGGTCTGCCCGTCTGAAGTGTTTGAGCTGCGTACGTATCATTTATTGACTCCCATATTGTTGTCGGCAGCCCGTTTTAGATTACATTTGAAAATCTGGAAACTCTTGAGTGAGTTATATTGCGTTTCGCGGAAGCTTTAGGGTATCGGAGGGAGGGGGACGGGGGTTGAAGGGGCGAAAGAGATGATCCAAGTTTAAAAATCAAATATTAATCTTCCTTTCAGAAGGTTAGAAGTTTAAAGGGCCAATTTCCGTAATAAGTTTGGCTTTCGCGCCTACGCTACCACATTCTATTAAATTCTACCTCGCTTGTGTCATGATTCGTGGATATAGGTTCACGAGCTGATATCTGGCTGGTGTACTGGGGTAGTGCACGGTATAGATCTTGCACAGCGGCTGAGGGTAGGCATGTTACTTTCCCTCGCTTTGCCACTGCATGGGACGGTGGCACAGTTACTGGAACAGAGGAAGACTTGTTGCTCTACACAAGCCGAGGTGCAAACATCTACCGCACGAGGCGCTGGCCGCTGTTATTATTACCACAGCCTGCTCAGCTCATACGCGACGTGGCAGTAATTAAAGAAGGCGCGTACAGTCACTGTCAACATACTGTCAACCCTTTCAAATTCTTCAGAGAAAGCAATTTAATATGTATTGCTGTAATACTGTCAGCTGTTCGCACTGTCCAGCCATTGAATCCCATATTTCATATATTTAAATATAGATCTTTGGTTGGTTATCGCTCACTCGTCGATGGTGTCCGAAGCCTACAGGGTTGGCTTAGTCGCTTGAAATTGAAGTCCCCCAATGAAAATGAGTTATGTGACTCGAGTGGGTAGACTCTAAATACCTACGGATTTATTTATTGTCATATGACCTTTACATTTCGCCTCATGTTTTGCAAGCTAGTCAATAATACCACTCAAAATAATGGTGTTCGTAGCATAATAGAAATATTATTTGTATTCGTTTATTAAGCCGCACTCTAAGATTTTAAGGGCTAACAAAATCAAATCAAGCCAAAAACATTATGGCGCTTACACACTTTTCTAAGGTTTTTGATTTTAAAAAACTATAGCAACATTAGCTCTCATACATCAAATTCTTAGCCCAGCCAATGAGAGGAGAGGTTTTATAAATCCGACCAATGATAGCGATCCTAAGTAAAACAGTTAGGAAAATAAGTGTGTAAACCGACTTTTAGTGTTCACGCTCATTGCGTTGACGAAGTGAATCATGCCATCGCCATAATCAATAATCTCTGGTTGTTATTACATTCTACACGCTTTGATGTCAAGTAGATACTTGACTGTGAGTTGGAAGTTCCGTGAAGAAATCGTTGGAACATAAAGTTATAGAAAGTATGAAGTATGAAGTATGAAGACTGTCAGGAATATTAATATCTCGATGAAAGTTGTTTGATGTGTGCATCATACGCGAAGACGTTCTTCCTACCTCGGAGTTCGCAATATCACAAGTTGGGAAGAGTTTCTCGTCCAAGTTAATTACTTGGGCTGGGTATTCACTGGCCGCATCAATAGTGACATAATAGCGTCGCCCACTCGAAGCCGTTCTTGATATATATCCACCCCTTCTCAGTGTTGACTACTGAGGGGGTGGTTTCGATCTCCTTTCCTGGAAGCCTCGGCTGAATACATCTCCCAACAACAGGACGGGTGATGTGTGACGTCACATCACATCCCGGAGACTTGAATAGAAAAATCACCGCTCATTTCATTTCCTCTTCAAAACGTGGCCACAAATTTTGACTTTTCTATTGTGCTGTCGCCATTGCTACGGTTCGATTGATTGATTGATTGATTGATTGATTGATATTCAGGCTTTCCGTCTCATATGTTTGCAACTTATTCATCAGACTTTGTTAATCTACGATTCTTTAGTAACCACGGTTTCAGCAAACATTACATACAACATGGATGGTGTCTTGCACCAGAGCTCACGCTCGTTTGTTAAGCAAATCTCCGATTAAGCCTAATCACGGGACTAAATCGGGTCTAAGAAAACAATGAGTCTACTTACAACGTTTCATGCGAAAAAAAAATTAATTCAAACGTCTAATAGTCATTTATTGTCATTTCGATTATTTAAAACCCAATATAAACGCAGTCTCTAAATCGCTTCCAACAATGGAGGCCTTCTGTTACAACCTCGCCCACAGCTCTCATGCACATTAGCCCCTGATATCGAGAACTATAGAAGTGCAGACGTATCAGGGAAACAGAACGTACAGGAACGTGGTAGTTCAGACAGCGCCGTTTGAATTAGGTCTGCAGCTCTCATGCACATAAGTCCGTGATATCGAGAACTATAGAAGTGCAGACGTATCAGGGAAACAGAACGTACAGGAACGTGGTAGTTCAGACAGCGCCGTTTGAATTAGGTCCGCAGCTCTCATGCACATAAGTCCGTGATATCGAGAACTATAGAAGTGCAGACGTATCAGGGAAACAGAACGTACAGGAACGTGGTAGTTCAGACAGCGCCGTTTGAATTAGGTCCGCAGCTCTCATGCACATAAGTCCGTGATATCGAGAACTATAGAAGTGCAGACGTATCAGGGAAACAGAACGTACAGGAACGTGGTAGTTCAGACAGCGCCGTTTGAATAAGGTCTGCAGCTCTCATGCACATTAGTCCGTGATATCGAGAACTATAGAAGTGCAGACGTATCAGGGAAACAGAACGTACAGGAACGCGGTAGTTCAGACAGCGCCGTTTGAATTAGGCCCGCAGCTCTCATGCACATTAGCCCGTGATATCGATAACTTTAGAAGTGCAGACGTATCAGGGAAACAGAACGTACAGGAACGTGGTAGTTCAGACAGCGCCGTTTGAATTAGGTCCGCAGCTCTCATGCACATTAGCCCGTGATATCGAGAAGTATAGAAGTGCAGACGTATCAGGGAAACAGAACGTACAGGAACGTGGTAGTTCAGACAGCGCCGTTTGAATTAGGTCTGCAGCTGAGTTTAAACCCCCTCGTCACGATTTATTGGCCCTAACAAATAATTATTTGCCCACACCGATAAATTATTCGCCTGGTAATTGAAAATTCCGTACCAGGTTTATGTGTTGGTGGCAGCACGTTGAGTTCCTGCTGGGATAAAAGTGTCGTGCGGAACAGCGGGGCCTCATGTTTGAATATATCGAAGATATGCTCAGATTTACAACAAAAGAGAGTAGGTGCATTAAAGTAGGGTTCACTTTAAAACAGGGGATATTTAGTAAATGTAATATCGCTTTAGAAATGTATTGTAGTTGACAAAACGTCGAACAAAACAAACATTCTATATGGACAAAATACAAACCCATTATCATCTTTGTTTTCGAAGGATTAAGTTAATCCTGTAATTAAATTACATCGGCGTCGAATCATTGCGATTCACGTCTCATGTACAAGTCAAACAGCAGCGCCTCACGCGGAATGCGAGCCAAGCAATCTCATGGGAGAATCTACAAGAGTAATCACAGGAGCCAATTACTGTTTGTACATTCTTCAAAGCCCCCCGCCTAATCTGAACGCGTCGCTCCAGCGCTGGGCCTATTAAAGCAGATGGGCTCTAATGTGACTGTGAACGCAATCCAATCCCGCTCATTATACAACGCACATTTAATAATGAAATATCTCCCGGGGGAAAATGAAAACCAACACAAACTTTGGCCGCCGAACTAGGATTCAATTTGCGATAATACCGTCTATAAATTCATTTAATCTCGGCTCACAGTTGGTACTGTTGGTTCTCTAGACTAACTCAACGCCTCCTCGGTATAATGCAACAGTTACGCTGAACTATATGGTTACTTTCTACGGCGAACCCGCGTAACTTCAGACGGCCATTTTGTTGCATCCGAGACACAACTATTTATTAACTATACAGGTGATTGAGTGCAATGATATAGATCATAATATAGAATAGAGGTGCAAGCAAGATAGCTTCTATGAGACAAATGGATGTTTTACAACATTTTCTTCTGAGAAAACACTGTCTTTGGGCGTATTGTGATGTTTTTATTGTTCTGTCTGTATACGTCAATGTTTTAATTTCGTGTTGATCGTGTTATGTCTTTATACATACAATCCTATATATTTCAGTTTTTTTTTTATAAATTGTGCTGGGATAAATAAATACATTATAATAGAGAAATACTGATGAAAACTGTCCCACGCACGAGAGTTCTTGTAGTTCTGGATGCACCGTGAGGAAAGAGCATGTAACGCACATGTACGCAGTACGCACACAGCGTGACGCGGCATTATACGCATGATATCAGGCAGGATTTATACTTGTGGCTGTGTTGTGAAGTTATTGCATGTTGTGACTGCGCATTGATGTCTGGGAAATGTATGCGTTTATCAGTTTCAAAGCAGTGAACAACTGACCACAAGGGGTATAGTTATTATGTGAACAACTGACCACAAGGGGTTTAGTTATTGCACTGCGGATTATAACATATACGTTAACAGTAGTTGGCTTAAAATAGTGTTGGAGTTAAACGTAATTGTTCGTGTCTAAAAAAACGTTCAATTCCAACAATGTAATATTATGCGAAGGTATACTGTGGTGATGTAGGCCTACAGATATTTGCAAAATTGAACAGATTTAGGATAAAATAAGACAGTTTCAGTAATAGGCCTACCTAAAATTACCTACTTAAATTCAAACGTAATATAATTATAAATGTCCTCTTTTATTTTGATATTTGATGTGACCACATGACTTTTACAGTTCAAATTATTCATGTCAAATAACAGATTAGGTACGGTTATGTTATTAAAAAACACAGGTTTGAAATAACATGAATAAATCATTGCGAGTCGTTTTTGTTCGTTCCTGGTCTTGCAACAAATGTAACAAACCAACCCTAGTTCATATATTGAACTTCTTCTGCTGGGCGATTCATGTATAAACTCTTCTGTATCTCTCTCGAAACTTATTTCCGATTGGAAAATTCACATTTAAAATAGACTGAAGGGTCTTCTTTGTGCTGAAGCTCCCAATTATACCTGACAGACTCTCTATTGCGCACAACGAACTGGAGCTTTGAAGAGCTCTATTTCTTCGAGCACGAGCTCTATTATCGGCGTATAAGCTCTCTAATTGGCCAATATTTGTATCGACACATCGAGCACTTAAATATAATGATGTTCCGTCTTTGTGAGTTGTTTGATCTCGTCCATGGTGATCACGTGACTTGCAACAACGCGTTGGTGGAGGAGCCGGGTACTGCATCACTTGGCGTTAACATCTCGGTTAGCTATTAACTAGTGGTGGTGCTACTGTGCCAATAACCCAATGCATATCTTGTGAGTTGTTTGATCTCGTCCATGGTGATCACGTGACTTGCATCAACGCGTTGGTGGAGGAGCCGGGTACTGCATCACTTGGCGTTAACATCTCGGTTAGCTATTAACTAGTGGTGGTGCTACTGTGCCAATAACCCAATGCATATCTTTCCCTCTTCATTTGCATCTCGAGTACTTACGGTCATATCTTTCCCTCTTCACTTCTTTGGTCAGTCTTGCATCTCGAGTACATCTACTAGAGCGCATAGTATCTTTCCCTCTCACTTCTTTGGTCAGTCTTGCATCTCGAGTACATCTACTAGAGCGCATAATATCTTTTCCTCTTCACTTCTTTGGTCAGTCTTGCATCTCGAGTACATCTACTAGAGCGCATAATATCTTTCCCTCTCACTTCTTTGGTCAGTCTTGCATCTCGAGTACATCTACTAGAGCGCATAATATCTTTCCCTCTCACTTCTTTGGTCAGTCTTGCATCTCGAGTACATCTACTAGAGCGCATAATATCTTTCCCTCTTCACTTCTTTGGTCAGTCTTGCATCTCGAGTACATCTACTAGAGCGCATAATATCTTTCCCTCTCACTTCTTTGGTCGGTCGGTAGACGCTGTTTGCCCGCTGAAATGAAACGTCGGTCGCTCGAAATATGGTGTTTGCTATGAGCTAGGGGGTGGGTTTACACAGACGCTCAAGGTTCAATGACAGAAACTTCGAGGGAGGAATATTCTACAAAACGATATTTGCTTTCATAGAAAGAAATTCAATATAAATTGAAAACATTTAATTTCCTGTCTTATAAAAGTTGCGAAGGCGGTGAACGGGTTGGGCTGCGGTGGAGTCACATCCGACCAAGCAGTGTGCCGTGTTTACTGTTTACATGGGTTCACAGACCTCGACGAGATGAGGTTTACGATATCAGGGAGAAGCCGATGTAGGCCTAACATGAGACCGCAATAAGATGAACCAATACACGGGTGATGTTCAGATGTCTATTTCTGAACATTTGAATTGTTGTGACAACCCAACAATACCGATATGAGAAATACTAACAAAACAAAATGAAGTGAGAAATAGATGAATTGGATAAAAATAACATCTTTAAGAGCCGTTATAGCAACACAGCACATACTAAATTGTATAAAAGTCCTCCACTGGAAATCAGTTCTTGTAATTGAGTGGATAGACTGTTAAAATACAAATGTATTTATTCAAAACTGCGGTTGATGCTGACCCGGAATAACTGCAAGCCCAAATTACCGATGCCCGGTTTAGTGAGATTCTACTTGTTAAAACAGACCCCGTGATGGCGCAGCAGTTACCTGTTGCTCTGTGACGTCACCGCTTCCCCCCCCCCCTCCCCCCCTCGCGGTGACAGTCGAGGAGAGAGTTACGACATACGTGTACGTGGCCCCCTCGTAGTATTGATCATTGGGCCCATTGGCTGAGGCAATCACGCGACAAACAGACAAACATACTTGCAAACAACGAGATCAGAAACTTACATTCATATTTAATAGTTTACGGTAATAATAATTAAACATTTATTCATTTATTTATTTAGTTTATTTATTTATTCAGTAAAGGTATTTATCTGTTCTTGATTGATTTGCGATGGAATAATTTTTAAGTAGCGTTATTACAAGTTATTGTATGAGTGTGAGGCAAGTAATAGTTGTGTCCTGGACGCCACCAAAGTTCAGGCGAGTGAACGTCGGCTTATCCTTTATACTTTACATCACATTAGTGTGGGAGTTTGTGGTGATTCGGTAGTTTTTTTAAAATATAAAATGTTCTAATTTGTGTCCTGCCCATTCGAAAGTCAACGAGCCGCCACTGAGTGCGTGGAGATATAAGCTGCGTGAGTGAGAGAGAGCGCGACACTTCCACCTCGCCGACCAATCAGCATCCAGTGACGTCACGCGACTATAGCGCTCAGTCAGGCGGCGACGATCAAACGAGTTAACGCTAAACTGAAAAGTCAAAACGCGCGCCCGATATTTCACTGACAGTGACAGGCGCTGTTTGCCGGGGCGGGGGCGAAGGGAACTACAGCTAACCCATTCAACCACATCCGTCTGTGATGATTCACTTGTCATGCTGCGTAGCGTGAACTACGCTTTCATGTACAGCTGAAGTTGATGTCAAGAACGAAGATGAATAGTTAGTATTTGGTGGTTTATGACGCACTCGACCAAATACTAACTATACTTCTAAGATATCGAATTCAAAAATGTGTCTCTAGATTTAAAGAACAGTTAGTAAAATATTTAAAGATAGTGCAATGTACACAGCAATTACAAAACATTTAAAACTATTGTATTTTTAAAAATATCCTCAAACTGAAATTTTGATTTCATCATTTTAGTTATTGCTTCAGCAATAGTACGATGGTAACTCAGTAACTCATCCCAGCCGTTTTCTCGCGTGTTGGTGGAGGCGCCGGGTCTGGTTGGGGGGAGAGAGAGTTGTACTTGTATGATACCTGGTGACGTCACAGGTGGGAGGAACAAACAACTTGAATAATATCACTGTACAGATGAAGAAATGATTGTGTGATGTGTAAGTCCTTTGGCGTTCAGACCAAAACCATTAGCCTTGCACAAGCCTCGTACACGAATCACAAACACGTTAGACTAGTTTCAATCTCTGCCGCTCAAATCACGACATATAACTATGTAAAACTTTCAATCCTCGCGTAAATATTGTTGATTTACTACCATGGAATCGTATTCTAATTTACCGCCATGTATTTTCAACAACAAATACAGTGTTAACGTCTCCCAGTTTGTCGAAGATGCTAATCGAGACGATGAGTGGATGAAGATGAAAACACACAACATGACAATCATGCCCAAGCCGGGGTTCGAACCTGGAACAACGTAGGAACCACGGTTTACTAAGACAACGCCCAATCGACCACGACCATGAGATGTGAGACAAGTATGATATGTTCAAACGTGTGTTGAGGGAGTTACACAAGGGATGAATGACGTCATTAAGACAGGGGGTCTTGAAGAAATCGTTGCCATCTTCGCACACGTCAGCTAAACAACCTTATGTTGTATCTCGTAGCAGGTTGTTTATGTTTATACTGTTCTATAACACCTACAAACAAACCACATAGATGAATATGTGTTCGGTTGTGTATTGGTAATACACATCCCGTGGTAGTGGAATAGAACGGCCGACAACGGCTCAAGTACATCCCTTCTACAGGGGCCGACAACGACTCAGTGACGCGTGTGTTGGGGGTAGATACGAGTGTGCCAACAGTTGGTTCTCGAGACAGACGATCCCCTAGGGTCGCGCTAGGCTCACAACTGTCACCCTCATTCACTGAGCGCGACCTGGCGCGGTGGGGGCGACCACCCTACATCATTGAAACACCCCCGTCAATACATTCAACAAGACTAACATGTGATAAGAGCTGTGAGGCAGTGGGTCAACCATCGCTCAGTGGTAAAGCTCTCAAACACACTTTACTGCAGGTGATCCCTCTGACACCTGTTGTTAACAATATGTTTCATGTTGAACATTGGTTCACATTGAAACATTCTTTGTTGCCTCACTCGGTTTTCGACGTATAGAGTCATTACTATATAACGTGCATTGCATGTAACATGCATTGATCAAAGTTAGTTTCTGAACTTCGTATTGCAAGCCATTGTTTTGAATAACTCTAATTTAAAATTAACATAACTATGGTTTTCTCCAGTTAAATCTTGACATTGATTGGTTAAAATCAGTGACGTAAGGAATTACGTTTGTGTTTTAGCCTGCTTCAATATTACCGTCTGTGCCATTGTTTTGTAGCATTGCTAGCCCTTTACATCGTACTTGTCGTACTTGTTCGCTCTTCTACCAATGTAAACCTCGTTTCATGTTGACGATTGAATCCTTAGTTCTATCTTCGCCACTCATCAACGATTGCTTTTGTGACCAAAAAAAAAGTGAAAGACATTAATTCCTTATAAGTTGCTGCCGTATTAATTAACTGGTTAGTGTATTAACTGTGAGAAGCGAATGCAACGAGCCGGTTCACCGTTGTCAGTTCGCTTCATTCATCTGCCTTCTATTCTTGCGAATCGCAGCCTTCTGATTGGCCCAGAAACAATTCGCGTGCATGAGAACTATACGCTGTCCGCTGTTCGTGTGGGCCTTAAGCAATAATGAACGAGGTTGTCGACCCCTCCCCCTCCCCCTCCCCCTTCACCCACCCTGCTCACTTGTCTCGTCAACACTGACGGGAAACAAATTGACGACAGAGCTAATTTGTTTGTTTATGCGTAAAATGAGTTTTCAGCGTAAAACGTGTAACGGTGGCTCTCCATGCAGTCAATACTACTACTACGTTTAATGGGCTACAGCATGGACGGTCCAAACCGCTCGAAATGTCTGGGCCCGGACAAGAATTGCTCCTGGGTAGCTCTGCCTGTCGTAAGAGGCGACCGTCGTCCTATGACCTACCTCTCGAGTAAGTTGTAAAAAACCAATAATAATAATTAATTGATGTCGGTCAAGTTTAATTAAGAGTCCGACCGCGAAAGCCAATAATTTTGACTTACAGCTTGCAGCATGTATCAGCCCGTATCAACTTATTGTAAGGGTTTCTGTGTAGAGACATATTCTAGACATACTGAGATAGTAGATTGAAATTAATCTGAGGGGACGAACTCGAGCGAGGAGAATATAAATGGACCCAGGAATGTTCTTGATGTGACTTGGCCGCGATGCAAGTTGTTGTCAACAAGAAGATTAACCAACTCTCTCTCTATCAAAGCCATGCGTTGTCAGGATAGGTTTATACTCTCTTGCTTCACTGCCTGGTGGAGATTAGAAGGGTTGAATATCAACTTGTCGTCAACATCACAGTCACTTGTCTGCTTTATGGTTTGCGAACCATGCGATTAGTTCGATTCCATTCGTCTGATGATATTGTTAATAACAAGTTGTTTCTGAACACATTATAAGCAATTCAACAAGTATTAGTGTTTATGATAGAAGGAAGGACTGCCCAAGATTGTCAACCCGAAGAGATGGCAAGATTAGTGCATTAGTGTTGATTGACACTCGGAACAATAAAGCTCGCAGTGCTGAGTAGTTTTGATTATAGTTTATTTGCCGCTCTGCTTTCCAAGACGATAAATACTGCAGAGTGTAGCTCGGGCTTCAGTCAACGGTGTGACGTCACCAGAGAGAGTAGGGCGTCCATTAGCGACGCAGGTAAACAAACTCCTCTCGCAACTTGGGCCAGGCGGATGTGGGTTCGTATCCCACTTGGAGAGCGCCGGATGTAAACTCCTTGAAACTCTAGTACACACAAAGTTACCGCAGAGGTCGCCAGGAGACTAAATACATTGCTAAGCGTTCTTGTAAGCTCCTTGAAACTTGAGTACGGGGGTTACACACAAACCGCAAGGGTTGCTGGGAGACTAAGTGCAACAACAAGCTTTCTGCATCACGTCTTGTCTCGCTGTGTCTACTGTGTACACTGTACACATTGCTTGACACATGAAGGAGGCAGGGGATGATGTGATGGACCCACTGAAGATCACTAACTGTATCTGAGAATACTTCTAAACAAATCTAGCAACAATCGCCAACTCAAGTGATCTAGGCTGTAGATGTGAGGACTAAGGAGTCTATTATCGATTATTAAAGTTTTCTCGTTTCATACCAGGTCATAATGTCTCAGGGGGGGGAGGATTATGATTATTGCTACATTTACTTGATTTGTGTTTCAAGTTTTCCTTCTTATATTGCGCATCTAGTTGAATTTATTGTCCTCCTTATAAGAAATCAGTTTTAAAACTGAAAATAACTAAGCTAGCGCAAGGCCGACTCTAAAACCCATGCCTAATCCTTGCATAGCAACATTACGGTAGATCTGTGGGAGTGCGACCTTATAGTATCAGTGTTCAAGAGGTGCTCGGATCTGTGATCCAGCACTCCCCGTCGTACGAGGCGGCGCCATGTACAGTGTTTGCTCCCTCACAACACAGACATTTATCTGCCCCCCCCCCTCTCCCTCCCCCTCGTTTATCTTCGGGCCGGCCGAACTCGTCCTTGTAATTGGAATTCTTCCGAACTTGCGACATCGCAACGTCCCACTCGAGTCTGGGTCGGGTCGGTTGAATCTGTCTCTGTGATTCATGTCCGCTGCAGTATTGGATTGTTGTTGTCTTTACTCATGTTGCTGTTGTCTGTAGTCTGTACCACCCTGACTGGGCAATGCCTTGGGGCCACTGTCCATTGTCCACTGTTTACTGTCCACTGTCCAGCCCTTGAGATGCGGTAGACAGTTGGGGCGAGATGAAGAGCAAAGAGATAGAGATAATCTAACCTTCCGTCTTTCAAATGTACCCTTTGTTCTTTTAACGCAAGTCAAAATGATACAATAATGAAGCATTTACGTGCACATTCAATATATTTTATAATTTCCAGTCGCTCTGTTATGAACAGCGAGACTTGAATCATGTTTCTGGGATAAAAACTTACCAAACTATATCTATCATTCATATCCCAGGTCGGTATGACTAAAATGTTCATATTTTATTTCGCTCGCTCGCAAATCTCACAGTTCACGTCATAGAAATGAATTAGAAAGCAGAACAAATGATTGCGTTAAGATTGGCAACATGTCCAGACGATTGAAGAGATTGTAACTAAATGATTAGATTTCATTCTAACGTAGTTTTATTAACATGGCAGTATTGTGAGCCCGGCCCTGCCATCATTCCAGGAATGTTGATTTTACATTATGAACTAAACAAAATCCCTTTCAAGTTTCAATGTTCTATAATCTCTAAGCTGCTGGGATCAACACAGGTCTGGCTCGAAGCAATTATATTTCCATGCGGAATAGAGAATTCTTCACTTTCCAATCTCCGCGATATTGGATGAATCTGAATGTTGATGTTCGATGAACAGATTTCCAATAACCTTTGCTGAAATATTCAATACTTCGTTATTAATAAGCTGTATTGGTTCGCCGTCATTTCAAGCTCTTCTTCTGCCGAACAAACAACGTTAACGACGCCCACAATCCCGAGCGCCCGAACTACGATCTCCTTCACTTAAAATTGCTTTTTACGCTTTAAAATTATAGCGAGGTAGAACCCAACCCCACCCCAGAATACGCTGCTTGGTTTCAAAACATATTCTTCTACTCTGCCTTTGCGAAATTGAGTATCACAAACACATTACAATATTATTTAAATAACAAAAACTATTATCGATAACATTCATTACAAAGAGTATTGCATTATGTCGACGATAACAATGCTGAAGATTCTGAAATCAAATATAAAGGTCAGAAATGATGGTTTGCGTGGGGTGAGAGCCTATATAGTAATGGTTATCTCTGTCTGTACTCTTGGGCCGTGTCTTCGTGTGTTGACCCCTCCCTCCCTGTTCGCAGGTGTTGACCGACGTGACCTCCGACCCCGACCACTCGATCGACAAGCGCAACATCGGCGTCCTCGCTCGAACAGGTCAACTGCCTTACCTACAGGGCAAGCGATACATGGCCTCCCTCGCGCGCACCGGAAGTCTCCCCATGTACTTGCAGAAGAAACTACATCCGGCGATGACGCACCGGAACCAGGAGCAGATCGAGCCGGACGAGAAGCGCTACGTGGGGACCCTGATGAGGTCGGGCAACCTCCCTTTCCAGTTCCACGCCAAGCGCGACGGCGGTGACGTCATGGACGAGGACAGGGTGGGCGCGCTGGAGGCGGAGAACCGCGCCCTGGAGACCGTCCTCTTCCTGGAGTCTCAGCTCAACGTGGAGCTGCTCAAGGAGAAGCTGATGTCGGGCGAGGTGGGCGGGGCCGAGGAGAAGCGCTCGCTGGCCTCGCTGGCTCGGTCGGGCAACATGTACCGCGGTGAGAAGCGAAGCGTCGAGGCGCTGGCCCGCGCCGGGTACCTCCCCGCGACGCCCAACTCCACCTCCCCGCGCGGCGACGACAACGACGCCGACGACGTGGGCAAGCGGAGCGTCGCGGCGCTCGCCAAGAACGGCCTCCTCAGGAGTATCGCACAGAACGAGGGCAAGCGGGGCGGCATCGGCTCCCTCGCCAGGAACAACCTGTTGCCGCAGAAGAAGGACGAGGATAATCGTGACGAGCTGGAGGCGCTGATCCAGGAGCTGATCCTGGAGGACCAAGAGAAGCGCAACATCGGGTCTGTGGCGCGAGGCTACAACCTGCCGAGCGGCAAGAGAAACATCGGGTCTGTGACGCGCGGCTACTCCAAGTACGCGGGCAAGCGGGACGACTACGAGGACTACGTGCAGGACGACAAGCGCAACGTGGGCTCGCTGCTCAAGGGGAGGATGACGCCGCTGCAGGAGGGGAAGCGCTACCTGGGCTCGCTCGTGCGCAACCACAAGGTCGAGGAAGGCAAGCGCACGTCCCCCATGGCGCTGGCCAAGGCCTGGAACCAGCCGGAGATGAGGATATACGGCAAGCGCTACTGGCCCAGCGACGCCTTCGAGCCGGCCAGCGAGGAGGACGTGCAGAGCGTGGCCAAGCGCTACGTAGCGGCTCTGCTGCGTCAGGGGCCGCTACCGGTCGGCACAGACGACACCTCCGAGCGACCAGAGCCAGAGAAGGAAGCAGCCCCGCCCGCTGAGGAGAAGAGACACCTGGGATCGGTCAAGGCGTCGGTCAGCAAGCGAGGCAAGAGAGAGGCGCCCGCCTACCCCACTGACGAGTACCCCATGCCCGTCTACCAGAACGCTGACCTCTTTGACTACGACGACCTCATGGAGGTCATGTCCGGGGCCACCGCGCCGCAGAAGCGGTTCCTTGGTGAGTACAACCTCTTCACTTCCCTCTCTGTCTTACACAACACCTAATATAACATACAATATTCAGATATAATGCATTTCCTTGGTGGGTATTCAACTCACAAGAATTACATTTTAGTGGGATGATCATAAAGATAACGCACAAGGGGACCAGTTGACCCGTTATAAAATAACCAACATATTATATTCAAGACTTGTTTGAAAAACATGTTTTCAAATATTTTGTTTTGATGAAGCAATGTTCCAGAAAAATTTTAGTGTTTTGGATGAAGTGTTTTTATGGCTCACTTTTCACGACTTCAATAAGTTAATTGATCTTTCAATCTAAATATAAGTGAGTAAATATGCCTGCAAGTAGATAGAGTCCTCCTATATACTTCCACATGTGCACCGCTGTAACGTGTACTACTCCATATCACGCGGGTAGACGCCCTGACGAGAGCTCTACAGTTGATGAGCCGCCATTGAGTGTTGCGAGGTACGAGTGGCCACTCAGCCATGATGATACATCCACGTAACAGCCTAATTACTTGTTTTACGCGCCCTCGAATACAGCACAGATCACTTGAACCTTTGAATCCGCCCGCTGGAATGTGAATATTCCATCAATCACTACCCCCATGTCACGATGCACTCAACCAACAGGGTGGCGTAGTTAGCAGTCCATCAGAACAGAGAGCACTGTGAGCCAATAGTCACTGAATATTAGATACACGGCAATTTTCAGCAAATAACAATTTTGACTTCTTTTGAATTAATGGATAACTGACGTATCACACAGTCATTTATTCGAATAAACAAGCTGTTGCTAGGCAACTACATTGTTGTATCTTCCTTTGATTGGTGCACACCAATGTTTGTCCGAAACAAAACACAGCTACAATGGTCATCAACCCTGCAACTGCAATAAATAGTGCACGAGGCCTCAAGGGGTTTTCGCAGACATCAGTCATCATATTTTTGCAGGCAGTGCTTAGTTGCCGCAATCATAGCCGGAATGCTTGCAGCGCTGCAGCAAATACTGTAATAGTATTTGGCTGCAGTGCAGGCTTGTCTAGTAGGGAACGTTGTCTCCGCCAGGTTTGCTGCTTTATCGTCTCCTGGGACGCAACTCACGCAGAATCCGATACTCTCAAATTCCTCGATACTCAACAACCATATCGTGTTGATGGCGTGGTAAACTAATTTGCACCGTAAAGTGCATATTATTTCTAAAACAACTTCAGAGAGTAATTTAATATTTGCTGTGGAAACCCAACAAGACTATTTAATGTGTCGTCATCCATGCGGCATCTATGTCCCAGAACAACCTCACCGGTGCGTGCATCATAGACGGGTAAATCTTGACCAACCAGAGCTCGGTATTTGAGTTCGGGGCTCGCTGGTTGGCCACGCATCACTCGGCTATGACGCAAGCGTCGGTAAGGCTGTCCCGTGGTGCTACACAGACACTCGTGGCAGCGGGGGGAAGCAAAGCGAACCTAGCGGTGGCCTAGCGAACTACTAACCCCCTTCAACGCTCAATGGTGGCTCTATCTATCCACATACACAACACAATGCATAAATGTCATCTTCGGTGTTTCTATTGTATTCAATGGTCTTCTAGCTAAATGTTTTCTAATATTTTCTTTCTCTGCAGGTGTTAAATGTTATTAATGTTTAATCAAAATGTGAATAATAAAATGGCATGGGCGTATATTAGCGTAGACATAGTAAAGTAGTGTATCTATAGTGCATGGTATGGTAGCGATTAGTGATCTTAGCAATGCATGCTAGCACCACTCGAAATAATACACAATCAAGTCACCGTCAAGAGTAATTTACAAAGTAAAATGTCGAAACACAGAAACGCGAATTTAAATTGTTCAATTTCTCGTTTACTCATGTCAGCAGACAATTATTTCGGACATTGTCAGTCCCACGGTTAAGAGATCGACCCAGGGCTTCAAGAACAAGTGACTGTGATTAGTGAAGAGCACATTAGTGTGACGTATAATGCAATGTGCGTGTTCGGCACTTTACGGGCGGACTCGGGTCAACTCGAGTACTCTCATCCCCCGACTAATACCCTTCTATGACCGGAGATGCTTGAAACACTGCTCGGCTTCAGCTCGGAGACACGAGGGGGAGAGATTGGACTAATTAATGCCGCGTAAAACATGTCGACCCCCCCCCCCCCCCCCCCCCGTGTGAAGGACATTATGACCTGTAGACAAGAACTAGGGTCGTGACGTTTGGATTTCTAGCCAATCACAGTCGTGCGTCATAGAACCAAGTAACTCATATTCACGAGAGGACCACACAGATTTGGGCATGGTCTGTGAACTACATGGAAGTAGAATACTGGACAGCCAAATGTCTGTCTACCCCACACTACGATCTCTGATCATCTATTGGGGCTCTCTGCCAAGAAACGATTTATTTCACTCAAAACCAATCGATAGGCCTATATAATTTATTTTTTTATCAGCATTTGTTTGTTCTGATTAATTACATATTCAGAAGAAACTTAACCACTGTACAACTACCCGAATCAGTGCAATAACAGCTTACTAAAATGTTAACAGAATGTTTTAATCAATATCGGTGTAGTTTCAAATATTTTCTTCAAATAAAAAATAAAAAATGAATTTCAAATCTAGGCTACCAAAATACGTGAATCCAAAGATAAAAAATAAACTTATATAAGATGTTGCAATTTAAAATGTCTTCTAGCTAGGTGGTATGGGTCCCACTGCCACATGGCTCTAGCACTCTGGTATCATGTTGTTCGATCTTTGCTAGGCCGCTGTGTTCAAAGAGGGGTGCTAAGCTATAACCCCTATAAATAATCCATCACAAGGACGTTAAAACAATCCGAGAACGTTGAGGGATGAGCATTTCATGCACAGGATTCCTCTCAGTTAAACTTCTGCCTATCTTCTTTCAATCCTACTAACCACGATATTGTGGGAACCTTTTATTGTGAAAATCCAGCTCAAATTGTGCCCAAGTATAACCTAAGCAATTTATTGATAAGATCAAATAATATTTGCCGAGTCGTAAAACAAACACATCTGAGAAAATCACATTTCCAAAGAGCGTCTCTCTTTGGCCTCCGAGGATATTTCAGTAGTAAAGTCTTCCCCTTGAAATACTTAAGACTAAATCCTGCACTTAAGTCCTGGAGTTTTATGGCACGATTAAGTTCTTGCAAGCCAACAGTTGTAATCTAATGGCGCCAACAACTTAACTGTTCGTAAAGTGAGGTGTGGGTTGAGTAGGCCTAATCTGAGCATCTCACAAACTCGTCGTAAAAACAACTTTAATGTTTTGGAAATAAAGTCATCCAAAGCTTCTTAGAACGGGCTAATGTTTCGTACCGTGGTAAAGATTGAATAACAAACGCTTCGATAGAACGGTATTCGAAGTAAATAACATGAACTTAAACGCAAGTAGTGGATCTCTGCTTCAAGATTTATACATGGTCGGTATTGGTTCGAGCCATGTCGACCAATGAGAGACCAGCCCGGCCAGTTAGGGCTCGTTTCGACTGTCACCGCATCAGAATCCACGAACACTACAATGCGTTCACTAAACGTTGACGAAAAATTGAGAGCGCGTTTTCCTACACAACCAAAAATATGCGGTTCTTATTTACACATTTCTTTTTCACCCTTCGGAAAAACTCCTTTAATTTCGCCCCTGCAATCACACGCAACCCTTTTCGGTCAATTTTGTTTTCATTTGTTACTGCGGGTACCCGTAAAGCCGACCTGCAGAAACTCAGCTAAAGACCTCGGAAAGTCAGGTATCACATGTGCCATGTAGATACGGAAAGTCAGCCTGAAGAAAGTCAGGTAAAGCCAGGCACATGCACGAGTAAACAAGTGTATTATAGCGAAAAGTCCACTAGGCCCTAGAGGAAAACAGTGTAGGTACAGAATTGCATCCTTTAAAAGTGTCAAATAACACCTTAAAAGCACTTAATATACGATTTTCCGATTCAACAAAACGGAAAGTCAACCTGCAGAAACTCAACAGTAAATGAAACTGTCCCCCTAACAGTTTATTTGTTTATAGCGGCTTCCTGTTACTGTCCACTTTCCATAGGTTGACTTTCCGCGAGCGAATATTTCTTTGATGTCTGAGTTTCCTTGCTTTTTGTCGACTTTTCGTCTAGCTGAGTTTCTTCAGCCACGTGGATATTCTGCGTTCCCCGTTACCTCAGGTCACAAAAACAACTGGAGGAAGTCCAGCCGAATACCGAAGTCCAACTCGGTACTAGGCTAGGCGGGCCTTTGACTTGGAAACACTGGTTCTCAACTGTGAAGGGCAGTTCAGCTAAATCTATATTATTTCATAAGATTTTACATACCATTTTTTCCATCCAAGCCAAGATCCGGTCCCGCATCTCCAGCTCCACCGTTGTCACTTCCAAATGATACACTAGTTTCACTGTCACTTAGTATCTGACACTTCAATATCACTAGCGGAACCTACATCGTCAAATTCACCTTCACTTAGTTCAAAACTTCCTTCCGAATCGGCCAAAACGTAATTTATGTCGCGAGAAAACAGGTATTTGCGTGAAGAAGACGCCATATTTGTTGACAAAGATATTTTTTGTAACAACTGACAAGACCAACTACATACGGTAATATGCAGTACTTACAACGAGTCGAAACCTAAATGCATTCGAGAACACGTTGATCAAGTTCCGAAAGAGTCGATAGATAGCAGCAGCAGTTTTAAAGTGGGTATTTTTGGCGCTAATTTTGAATATTCGTGTTAGAAAATTAATGTATGCAACTCCGTACTTGCCTAAAGACTTCGCCATGAGCTATGTCTGCTATGCGCGCGCACATTCTAGCTTCTAGCTACACATACCGCGCCACAGGACAAACGACTACACATTGTCCATGCTCTGTAACCAAAGATTACACACTCCACCGTAAATAAGTCTTCTATGCGCAAAACTGTTCTTTTTGCCTGTATTATTAGTAAGTTATTTTACAAACGATGGCGGTTCTAATCGCTAAACTATGTTACTTCAGTATCATACTTTCATCGATATTATAACTAAAGGCGTGGCAGACTGTTTGTTCGGAGAAAAAACCGTGAAACAGCATCGACTTATATATATATCTCATGAAAAGGCCAATCAAGATCACATTACGAACATTTCATTTCGAACCTTCGTGACAACTCGTTGTGAGATGTCAGGACATACTACTATATAGTATCACTGCACTAGATACTATGTTGTACTTGTAGTGTTGCAACGCGAGGCACCGGGTGTGCGCGACGGTACTGCTGTCTGCGGTCTGGCGCGGTACTACTCGAGTGCGTGGGAGCAACTTGTGTAGGTCTGACCACAGGCCATAGTTAGGAGCAGTTTAGTCGCATCTGTGTACTAGGGGGGGCAACACTTGAGGGAAGGTTATACTATTGTGGTGGAAACAACACGTGAGCGCTAAGCTGTGAGCACACTGTGAGCCTGATCAATGTGTTTAGGAAGCGCTGACGTCATAACAGTAACACTCAGTTGCAGCAGACGCGTTTCACTCGAGTCAAATGTTGCTTGGATTTCATTCAAGGATCAACAACCACAGTGTACGTTTTGTAAAACGCGTTGAGAATTACTTTAAAATTTAAAAGTAGTTTAGAAAAACAAAAAACACGGCATTGTGTGCATTCATTTCATTTCGACATCCGCCATAACCACGCAGAATGCAAGACACATGAATGCTTACAAAACGACGACGATGCAAATATTCCGAGAGAAAAATAAAATATTTATTATTCTGCAGAGACGGTCGTGAAGAATATGAACTGCATGAGAATTCAGGAGGAGGGGGGGAGGGGGGAGGGGGGAGGGGGGGGAGAGATAAAGGGATGGTACAGCTTGGGATCACGTTTGCAACCACCTCAGCAGTCCCCATATTGTGTACTCAGTAGGCATAACAATCACGTCACAATAGTATTGAGGTTATCCGAGTATACAACTGTGGCAAAGGGTGGATTTTTGTACACGACTGTACAGTTGACTCGGTAGGTGAAAGCCAAGCCGCAATATTTACACATTTCGATTTGAACATTTTTAAAGGTCGATAAAACATGTTTATATAAACAACATCAAGCTTGGTTCAATAAGACATAACCCCTTGAGATCTCATCTGTTTGCATATGGTTGGTTGAGCCCCCCCCCCCCCTGCCCCCTCACGTAAGACCCAGAGTTATTGGGGCAAAGACAAAGCTCTGTTTGTGTCTCTAGATTCATCTTTTATCCGAGCATAAAATAAACCCTTCTTGTGGAAACGATGTCGCAGGGAAACAGACTGAGCCAGATGCTGCGTCTTGCCTCGTTGCATTACATACATCACTTACAGTAGAATGTAGAAACATTCTACATACATTTTACAGTAGAATGTAGATACTCAACGAGCAGATGCGCGTTGATAAACGTAGAAAAAACGACCAAAAAAGAATAACCAAATTCATAAATACAAGAAAGTAAAGAATAAAAATTGAAATAATAAAATGCATGGATTTTAAAGTAAAACGAAATACAATTAATAATACATCGGAGACAAACATCAAATCAAAGCATTGACAGATTATTGATTGTGTTCGACGACGTCGCCCGAATCAGATACCGGGGTCAGGAGGGTTGGGGGGCGCTCAGAGGCCGGCATGAATGAAAGTGAGAAGAGAGGAGATACCGGGGTCAGGAGGGTTGGGGGGCGCTCAGAGGCCGGCATGAATGAAAGTGAGAAGAGAGGAGATACCGGGGTCAGGAGGGTTGGGGGGCGCTCAGAGGCCGGCATGAATGAAAGTGAGAAGAGAGGAGATACCGGGGTCAGGAGGGTTGGGGGGGCGCTCAGAGGCCGGCATGAATGAAAGTGAGAAGAGAGGAGATACCGGGGTCAGGAGGGTTGGGGGGCGCTCAGAGGCCGGCATGAATGAAAGTGAGAAGAGAGGAGATACCGGGGTCAGGAGGGTTGGGGGGCGCTCAGAGGCCGGCATGAATGAAAGTGAGAAGAGAGGAGATACCGGGGTCAGGAGGGTTGGGGGGGCGCTCAGAGGCCGGCATGAATGAAAGTGAGAAGAGAGGAGATACCGGGGTCAGGAGGGTTGGGGGGCGCTCAGAGGCCGGCATGAATGAAAGTGAGAAGAGAGGAGATACCGGGGTCAGGAGGGTTGGGGGGCGCTCAGAGGCCGGCATGAATGAAAGTGAGAAGAGAGGAGATACCGGGGTCAGGAGGGTTGGGGGGCGCTCAGAGGCCGGCATGAATGAAAGTGAGAAGAGAGGAGATACCGGGGTCAGGAGGGTTGGGGGGCGCTCAGAGGCCGGCATGAATGAAAGTGAGAAGAGAGGAGATACCGGGGTCAGGAGGGTTGGGGGGCGCTCAGAGGCCGGCATGAATGAAAGTGAGAAGAGAGTCTAGGAATGATGAGGAAAAGTGAGCAAGATTAAGATATGCACGAGGGCCGTTCTTGCGGGCCCCGGTCACCACGAGCAGGAACCCCCCTCGACCTGTGCATTATATCGAAGTGAAATAGCAATTAAGTGTGAAATGAAGATAGTAACAGGAGTATCGAAACGACGCCGATTGAATGTAACGCAGTAGCAACGTGTGCTGGCGTACTTGTGTGCTATAACGCAGTAGCAACGCGTGCTGGCGTACTTGTGTGTTATGGACCGGGATGATATAAAACGCAGTGATAGCTCGTATAACATCCAACACGTCACCACAATACAACACTCTTGCATTATTCAGCAGCGCATTGGATGCAGCACTCTTACTCTTACTGTGTGGGGCGCCTATAGCCATTATGTTGTGTTGAGCCTGTTGTAGTTGTAGCTGTTGTTGTTGTAGTAGTAGTATAGCTGTGATGTATCTCCTATACCTGGTCGTTGATTGTAGTTGTTCCTAGTAGACTAGTAGTAGTAGAAGTAGACGTAGCCTAATTATTAGCATTCGTAGGTATTGCTTTATGGTATTTCTAGCTACTAAATGTTTAGTCACTGTGATAGTTAAAGGGCAGTGTAGTTGCTTATGGCAAACGATTGGTAGCTAGGTAGCAGTTGCAATTAGCTAAATGGCAGTAGCGAATTTCACTAGTTAGCTAAATGGCAGTAGATACATTGCAGTAGTTCATAAATTGCAGTCGTAGTTAGCTAAATGGCAGTAGTTAGATAAATTGCTGTAGTTAACTAAATTGCAGTAGATAAATTGCAGTAGTTATAAATTGCAGTAGTTAGCTAAATGGCAGTAGTTATAAATTGCAGTAGATAAATTGCAGTAGTTATAAATTGCAGTAGTTAGCTAAATGGCAGTAGTTATAAATTGCAGTAGATAAATTGCAGTAGTTATAAATTGCAGTAGTTATAAATGGCAGTAGTTAGCTAAATGGCAGTCGTAGTTAGCTAAATGGCAGTCGTAGCTAGCTAAATGGCAGTAGTTAGCTAAACGGCAGTAGTTAGCTAAATGGCAGTAGTTAGCTAAATGGCAGTCGTAGCTAGCTCGCTGTTTGATGTAGATTGGCTAGCGAGGGTTAGTTAGGTTGGTGGTAACTTGCAGGCTCTGTCGCCAGAAGTGGTTGGTTCCGAGGCAGTGGTCGAGGAGGGGACAGACTAATGGAGAAGCGGCACATCGGAGCGTTGGCCCGACTGGGGTGGTTGCCGCAGTTGCGTAACACCCGGTACATGCGTGCGGGCCGGGCCACGTTCCGTAGAGTGGGCAGGTCACCCGCGCCAAGGTCAGAGGTCACCCGCACTGTCGTAGTGTCCTTAGTGTCCTTAGTGTCCTTAGCTGTGTGTGCACGTAACACCCGGTACATGCGTGCGGGCCGGGCCACGTTCCGCAGAGTGGGCAGGTCACCCGCGACAAGGTCAGAGGTCACCCACACTGTCGTAGTGTCCTTAGTGTCCTTAGCTGTGTGTGCACGTAACACCCGTACATGCGTGCGGGCCGGGCCACGTTCCGCAGAGTGGGCAGGTCACCCGCGCCAAGGTCAGAGGTCACCCGCACTGTCGTAGTGTCCTTAGTGTACTTAGTGTCCTTAGCTGTGTGTGCACGTAACACCCGGTACATGCGTGCGGGCCGGGCCACGTTCCGCAGAGTGGGCAGGTCACCCGCGCCAAGGTCAGAGGTCACCCGCACTGTCGTAGTGTCCTTAGTGTACTTAGTGTCCTTAGCTGTGTGTGTACGTAACACCCGGTACATGCGTGCGGGCCGGGCCACGTTCCGCAGAGTGGGCAGGTCAACCGCGCCAAGGTCAGAGGTCACCCGCACTGTCGTAGTGTCCTTAGTGTCCTTAGTGTCCTTAGCTGTGTGTGCACGTAACACCCGGTACATGCGTGCGGGCCGGGCCACGTTCCGCAGAGTGGGCAGGTCACCCGCGCCAAGGTCAGAGGTCACCCACACTGTCGTAGTGTCCTTAGTGTCCTTAGTGTCCTTAGCTGTGTGTGCACGTAACACCCGGTACATGCGTGCGGGCCGGGCCACGTTCCGTAGAGTGGGCAGGTCACCCGCGCCAAGGTCAGAGGTCACCCGCACTGTCGTAGTGTCCTTAGTGTCCTTAGCTGTGTGTGCACGTAACACCCGGTACATGCGTGCGGGCCGGGCCACGTTCCGCAGAGTGGGCAGGTCACCCGCGCCAAGGTCAGAGGTCACCCACACTGTCGTAGTGTCCTTAGTGTCCTTAGTGTCCTTAGCTGTGTGTGCACGTAACACCCGGTACATGCGTGCGGGCCGGGCCACGTTCCGCAGAGTGGGCAGGTCACCCGCGCCAAGGTCAGAGGTCACCCGCACTGTCGTAGTGTCCTTAGTGTCCTTAGCTGTGTGTGCACGTAACACCCGGTACATGCGTGCGGGCCGGGCCACGTTCCGCAGAGTGGGCAGGTCACCCGCGCCAAGGTCAGAGGTCACCCACACTGTCGTAGTGTCCTTAGTGTCCTTAGTGTCCTTAGCTGTGTGTGCACGTAACACCCGGTACATGCGTGCGGGCCGGGCCACGTTCCGCAGAGTGGGCAGGTCACCCGCGCCAAGGTCAGAGGTCACCCACACTGTCGTAGTGTCCTTAGTGTCCTTAGTGTCCTTAGCTGTGTGTGCACGTAACACCCGGTACATGCGTGCGGGCCGGGCCACGCTCCGCAGAGTGGGCAGGTCACCCGCGCCAAGGTCAGAGGTCACCCGCACTGTCGTAGTGTCCTTAGTGTCCTTAGTGTCCTTAGCTGTGTGTGTAGTAGAAAGATGTACTATACATAATATTGATGTTCCGGTAAGGTATTTTACAACTATCAAGGCAAGACATGTACATTATTTTATAAAGAAAAGCAACGTTTTGATACTAAACGATTTGACCTTGAGGTCATATCTTCGTTTAGTCCAAACACAGTTGAGATGGGTTAAAAACATCTTCCTCTTTGTCTTGAAAGAACACTAGAAGCACAGTTAACAAATCTAGAAGCTTTTTGGCAACAGCAAATACAAATAATGTTTTATTTGGTCAGTGGAAAAATATCAAAATGCTGCTGGGCTCGGGGGTGCTTTGAGTGGCATTATAGATGACGCCAGTGGATGGGAAGTAGCCTAATCTTCCAGTGACGTCACTACGGGCCAGATCTTGGTGAATCAAATACAGAACTAAACCAGTTGAACTTGTCCCGAAACAACCTTACAGATGCTTTCGTCATAGACGAGGGACTCGTGGCCAATCAGCGCCCGGTATTTAACAACGGGCCTCGCTGGTCGGCCACGAACCACTCGTCTGTGACGAAAGCATCTGTAAGGTCTTCTGATTGGCTGTCTCATGTGACGTCATTGCCCCGCGGTATTTGAAAGTTGATCCTCCGACCAGTGAAACATGTTGGGTCTGCATCTAACGACGGCCCTGGGGACGGTCGAGTGACAGAGCGGCCCTAGCGGGTCTAAAGGTGAATTCACGACCTTGCGTGGCCGTGCATGCAGCGCGGTGCAGCGGCTGGTAGACCAATCAGAAACGACTTGCATGCAGTGCAGTGCAGCGCTGCCGAAGTTGGTCGACATTCAACTTTTGCAGCACTGCACGCAAGTCATACCTCCATAGATCGTATATATTCTGATGGCTCACACTGGCTGTGACATTTTTCGTCTGCATGGTACGCCTACTCTGGACCCCTATTCGGTAACTTTCCCATTTCTGCCTAAAATGAAAGCAGCCGAAACGAATGCAGGCAGAAATTATTTGCCCGTTTCAGCCGTCGCCAAAGATGAACAAAATAGCGATTCTATAACAGCGCCTGAAATGTGTATGTACGCTTTGGGAGAACATCACAAGGCGACTGAGCCACCGAGGCTTTAAGCCAATCAGAAACAGACAATATCACGATTTAGATGGCCGTGATCACTGCAACCAAACTGCAACACGGCTCAAATCAAAACAAACATAACCCTACACACAGTTACATGAACGCGTCTTTTACAACACAAAAAGCAACCTAGAATGCTATATTTCTCTATTCTAGGAATTTCTCTATGTTCTAGAAAGCCTACAAGGTAATGCCTAGGCCTACGCCAATATCTTATTATTTCTTAACACTGAATTTATATGTATCGGCCTAGTAATACGGCAGTCCTAGTGATACAATAGGCCTAGGTGGCCTAGGCAGTGAAACCGCATCTGTGCCGGCCGGGTCGTGAACACATAGAACTTCCCACGCACTACTGCAGCAGCACGGACGGCGCTGCATGCACGGCCACGCAAGGTCGTGAATTCACCTTAATGCATGTTGCGCAGTTGTCATCAGATCCTTGCTCAGTGACGTCATAGTTGCAGTGACGTCATGATGTGACAGAGCGGCCCTAGGGCCCAGAGCTCGGGTCTAATACATGTTGCGCAGTTGTCACCAGACCCTTGCTCAGTGACGTCATAGTTGCAATGACGTCATGATGTGACAGAGCGGCCCTACCGACCAGAGCTCGGGTATAATGCATGTTGCGCAGTTATGATCGCAGTCATGCCTGTATGGGGTGCTCGCCCCTTGCCTCCGCCCCTGGGCTGACGGAGCGTGTGTGGTGTGGAGCTGAGCGCGTGTCGTGAGTGTGCGTGAGTGTGGACTTAATGGAATAAGTCGTGAGTGATTGTGCAAGATACTTGACTCACGCGTGAAACGTGACACGAGTGATTGTGCGTGTCACGATATCCAATTTGCTAACAATTGAAGATTATATCATCTTTTCTCAAAGAATGTTTTTGAAACCGTTAGTATTAAAAAAAATCTGGTAACAACTTTTCATTTTTATCCGTTTGCTTCTCAGTCTCTCCATGTTCATGTAAGTAAATGTAAATGTAAATAACAATCATGTTAACCATCCCTGAGTTTAAGTCGTGACTCGTGCGTGACTGAATATGATGTGTGATATGGCGTGAGTGTGTGAGAAATAAATTAATTTCTGGCGTGAGTGTGCGTGAGCGTGTAGCGATAATACCCGCACGTGCGTGAGTGTGCGCCCGTGATCGTGACCTGGCGTGAGTCAAGAGTCTGACACACGTGTGGTGTTGCAGGGAGGATCCCGCAGATGGGCCGACGCCCCAAGACGACCCCCCCGTCTGGCCGACGTCGTCCGACCCTGAGGGACGCCGCCTTCTAGATCTCGACCCTGAACAACACCTCAACAATATTATCCTCAGAAAGTTCTATTATGTCCACTAGGCCCCCTAGACTAGATCAAACTCTTGTGCAAAAATGTAGGGTTGGACGCATCACCTCATCGACCCATCTATTCGCTTCGCTCGTTCGTCGTCACGATTAGCCTCGTTGCGCGGACATCATCTTCGCTGCAACTGACACGTTATGAAGGTTGGGCTGTTTCTTGCGCTTTAACTGGACATTCAAAGAACTGATTTCATTTCGACGAAACATAAACTATATCAAAATTGAAATTATAAACATATCTCTAATTGAAAAGTAGGCTCTGATAAGCCTTGCATATCCCTTGTCTAGTCAATCATATCACTGTTGGTCAATCAGTTGCTCGACAAAATATTATACATTATAGAGTATTAAATATAAGAACGGTGAGTGTATTGAAACGGGTTTAACATTGAAAAGGTTTAATAATTATAATACAAAGTCAAAAATATTATATTTTCAATCAAACATTGATAAAGAAGCGTATTTTCAAATCTGTTTAGTCCAACCCTACAAAAAAATATACAAAGTATAAGATATATATAAAAGTTTCTAAAAAGTCTCCGTTCTAGAAACGGTCTCAATGTTTACGATTTGCTGTGCAAGACATTAATTAATTCCATGTTATTATTGTATGTTGATTTAATGTGCCCAATATATGTTGTGGTGTATTGTTTCATGTATATGAGCTTCATCTTGAACAGTCTTCACATCTCCAGACATGGAGACAGCCAGTCTGGCTGTCCAGCTTAGACACTAGCGCTACTCGGTCAGGGCGGGAGAGAACGCAACTAACAAGTCAAAGGTGGTTGTCTGTGGTCCTTGGTTCTGAATAAGGAAGGGATTGTTGGTTTATTGTCAAGGGGGTTGAGGGGGGAGGGTGTCCTAAGGTGGTTGTCTGTGGTCCTTGGTTCTGAAAAAGGAAGGGGTTGTTTACTGTCAAGGGGGTTGAGGGGGGGAGGGTGTCCTAAGGTGGTTGTCTGTGGTCCTTGGTTCTGAAGAAGGAAGGGGTTGTTTATTGTCAAGGGGGTTGAGGGGGGAGGGTGTCCTAAGGTGGTTGTCTGTGGTCCTTGGTTCTGAAGAAGGTAGGGGTAGTTTATTGTCAAGGGGGTTGAGGGGGGGAGGGTGTCCTAAAGGTGGTTGTCTGTGGTCCTTGGTTCTGAAGAAGGAAGGGGTTGTTTATTGTCAAGGGGGTTGAGGGGGGGAGGGTGTCCTAAAGGTGGTTGTCTGTGGTCCTTGGTTCTAAAGAAGGAAGGGGTTGTTTATTGTCAAGGGGGTTGAGGGGGGGAGGGTGTCCTGAAGGGAGTTGTCTGTGGTCCTTGGTTCTGAAGAAGGAAGGGGTTGTTTATTGTCAAGGGGGTTGAGGGGTGGGGGGGGGGGGGGGGGGGTGTCCGTGCTGGCAACGCGACACTAGAAATCATTCACAACGTACACGAAGTAACAGGCTAATTATTGTGTGTTTCAAGGTAATAAGTATTGGTATGTTACCTCTAGTTCAATCCCAATATGTATTACGAAGCTACAATGTAATTTATAGCTACAGTGGAGTTCAAAATCGATCCAATATTAGGTTACATCAATAGATGACAAATATATGGCCAATATTATAATATGCTGGCATGAGAGCTTCTTGATATAGAAGGAATTACAGACTATAGAGGGCGTTTTAAAGTGCGATCCCAAGACTATTGAAAGGCTCCATGAATAAGATGGGATCACTGTTACACTGTTAATTAATGTTCAGTATGCATGAAGTACTATCATAGTACAGTAGGAGACACTAGTAAGTATGTTCTGACATAGGTGGGTGTGTGGCATGTACTTACAGTGCCGATATATTGATTGGGCAGTTCTTGGCTTGAATCCCGGTGCTTGATGTACATGGAACGTTGAAAGGACAAATCCACATATCTAGAATAACACATTTCAGTAGGTATATAATAGGCCTAAAGAAAGAAAAACTAGGTTTTGAAAATAATTAACAAAGTTCACAAATATCACACACACGTACACATACATTGTAAAGTGTTAAGAGCCCCTCGACTCCTGTGCAAAGTTTCAGACATATCTGTTGTGAGTCGGGCGAGCTAAATGGTCTGTCAAAGAAGTTAGTTGTCAAAGAGAGAACAAGTGAAACATGTAGACAGATAACAGGTGGTAAATGTTGCGTTACTATCAGAAAGTATGTAGTCATGTAGTCACCGCTGGTCGGGTTGTTGCCTGGTGCATCATGGGAAGTATCACAGTATCTGTGTTGCAAAGAGGAGAATGAACCAACTCTATAGTGAGGCCATCGCCGTTTATAGTACCTACGGCCAGACCGCTAAACAATCAGTTACCATCGCGGTTTGGTCGCCATTGAAATATTGGTGATATTTGGAACAAAACTATTGCTGCCGATTGACTTACAATTGTTACCAACTGCTCAAAAAACTCAGTTCCAATACGAACTAATAACTATTACCCAATTTCATGTACCCCTTGATAAGTTCGAATGAAATGAATGTCGGCTTCCACCTTCTCACCCTAGGCTAGTTCCCACGCGTGCATGGTCAGCAGTTTACTTGTAGCAACGTGGTTTGCACAGAACAATCATCGCAGCTAATGTGGGTCTGGAGTTGTTGAAACTGTTCAGGACGTTGGATTATTTTGTGTAAAAAGTCAAATATCAGTATTATAATATTATATTCTCCGTTATTCTGTGTGTCTTTGTCTAAGTATCGATGGCAACATCGCATTTGTCTAAGTGTAGGTGGCAACATCGCCTTTGTTTCCCGGAACAAACGACAATAAGTTGAGCTATATATTATTGTATAGAATGGAAGTAGATACATGTCTGAGGATTGTTTCTAACTGACTATAATATGCCTTGGTTATATTATTACAATGTGAGATTAATGACAATAATTGTTATATTGTAGATGATTTACTCAGAAACATCCATACCAATAACCAGAACAACACTAATCGTGATTGAAAGTACCTTTTAAGATTTCACTGTAATTTTCAAGATGTCTATTATCATAATAGTGATAGTGTACTTTACCTGCAGTATTATTGTAACGATACAGTCTACCATTTACAATAAAGTATACCTTATGATGTACTGGAATTGCTTCATGTTCCAACTTCTTCCAGTATTCCCATTCCATGACCCCAACTGACAACTTAGCAATAAATGAATCATGGAAAGCCATGTTATTACTCTAGTATGACGCACACACAAGTGTGGAGTCGAGAAGACGCATCACCTACGCTGACGCATGCCCTTGAATTAGCATCAAACACAATAACACAATTAATGCTCGTTCGAAATTATCCAAAGGCCAGATCATCTTCTTCAACGGTTCGATTCTCCAAATCTTGGGTATAAAACAAAATATGTCATGCATAATTCAGATTTTCAATTGTACTTAATCAATAAAAAAAGTATTTAGCAACAAGGAAATACTTATTAGAACAAAGAAGCATTCATAAGAAAGAACACTTGAAAGATGACATAATATTCTTTTGTTTTACAATGTGACAATTTGAACAGCTAGAAATTGAGAGTCGGAGGACTTACAAACTTACCCTTCGCCCCGAAGAAAGCTACTGTGCGGTTGAGACTGCAGGACTGTCAGGCCAGCAATGCCGCGTGAATCTTGGTTTGACATAAGAATGTAATATCGTTGCTTGCGTGTTGCGTCTTGGAGACTATATTGTATTGCGCATACCTCCCCCCTCACAACATTGTGTCTGCCGCGGCTTGGAGACTAATACACTGACCCTATATTGTATTGCGCATACCTCCCCTCTCACCACATTGCTCTCACCACACAAACACTACTACACATCATCTCAATGCAATACGAAGAAACCCACGACATAATAACAGCTCTTCAACACGACGCAAGAAAAGTAAATAAATCCAAGGTGCACTAAAGTGTAGCACTCATAAAAATATTTAACTGCCATTGTGTCCCGCTATCAAAGTATTAGTAAGGAAATGATTCGCTATTTCTGTTCTGTGTGGAGTGTGGACACACTTTCACGAATAAAGAGGGTGGGACCAACTCCTCCATTCCTGGTTCCACCACTGGACAAAATATTACATTGTGTGTTCGATGAGTTAAGAATTAGCTGAATTGCAAGCAAGGGGCGAACATACCCGTTATTTTGTTAGGAGGTATTTAGTCTAATCTAAGGGTAGGAATCACTTTATATGATAGTATAACTAAGGCAAAGGTTTATTTAGTTCAGGAATGATTGTCTCGCTTTAAACACCCGTGTGTATCAAAGTAGACTCGGCATTTCACAATATTAATATTATATTCGAAATGCGTGGTAGTCAGCACTCAGCAGTCGCCGTGTTTGTTCGTTGGAAATCTCTGATTACCGGGGCTAATCGGAGTTTAAAAAGATCATGACATCGGGCTCAAGTTAGTCACCGGGACCCGGATTCACAAGAGGTCCTAAGTCTTTTTTTGGTCTTATATCTAAGACCGGCTTTACTTTGAAGTGCTTGTGAATCTAGGAAAATATCTGAGAACAGACTTTAAAACATATTATTAGAATGTGCATTGTGTCCTCGTTCCCACCATTAGTAACTTGTTCATGTTATTATACCTCAGTCTGGTTTTACAGGAGGTCCAAAGTTAGGCCGGTCTTAGATTTAAGACCAGAAACAGACTTAGGACCCCTTGTGAATCCTGGCCCCGGGCCCTCATTCCAGTACAGTTTTAGGCGGTTGCATTCGATTGTAAAGTTAAGTCCCCTATTCCGTCACCCGGGCGCAAGTTGCAAGCGTACTGGCACTGAAGAGGGGCACATCAGATAAAGCTGATGTGCATCCTATAACAAGGATATAACTGGGACAATACAGTACAAATACAGTGTACAGTGTTGTTGATATCGAACCGATGACCTCCCGTATCGGACGGAGCTCCAGTGCGATGGTTCTCTCAATCAAGCCAGCTCGCGCTACCTATTGAGGAGCGGCAGAACTTCTAGACACTGCGGACGGAGTTACCGGCCGAAATGTCGCGTGCGGAAGTTGCAGCAGCTTCCACGGTTTCTCGCCAGGAGGCGACACTAATCCACTTCCATCATCGTCTGTAATAGCAATCCGTTCCGTTCTTAACAAGACAGGGTTGATATCGAACTTGTGACCTCCCGTATCGCAGCAGTTCCATGGTTTCTCGCCAGGAGGCGACACTAATCCATTTCCATCATCGTCGGTTCGATTCCTGTAATGACAATCCGTTCTAAACAAGACAGGGTTTTCCTCTGCCCTTATATATTCGTTTCCAGGAACCTAACCAGTAGTTACTCATTTTTGAGAATAAAACGGAATTTACACACTACACTCCTACCTATACTATTAATAGTGGCTTTATTTTTCCTTTTTTCTTTTACATGTGCAATCAGTTTAAACACACAGTTCAAACATAAAAGAAAAATATGATGAGACAAATGGGCGAATTTAAGTATAAAAATACTTCTCTTCCAATTGACCCTACTTACAAGTTAAACAATAGTAAATGCGTTAAAGTAACTCTATCATTACTCTATTGTTATACTTAATAACTAGACAGAAAAAACTTAAGGTATATACACTTCACCAGTTTAGTTTACATAAATTTATATTCTTAAAGTTAAACTAAACTAAACTTAAGTACTTAGGCCTAATTAAATCGGAACTAAGACTGAGGAAGGCAAAAGGCATAAGGTCACTATATATATATTCATTAACAATTCATTAGCATAGACTACTTTACACTCCTCCCTATACTAGACTACACTACACTCACTACTAATTTCAAAACTTTCATGTCATTTAATTTTAAAAAAAAAATCCGTATTTAATTTCCCCAACCCATCCAGCAGGCGGTGATTGAGTCGACCTCTAACAGGAGCGTGTGCAGATTCAAGGTCACAGATAAGATGAGCAGCTGAGACAAAACACGTCAGCCAATGAGACGTCTGGGGGGCGTGGCTATCATCGTCTCGATCACTCTCACTTGGTGTTACCTAATCCTTCGCAGTTAGGCACAACACTATAGGAGAGACGATTACGAGACTGTTAGTAACTATAGTGACCTCCCAGACAATCATATTTCTCTCAAAACAAGAATACGATCTAGTATAAAATACTCTAGGCAATTGAGAGCAAGCTGCCCAATGGTTTTATTTTATTATATCAACTAAATATCTTGTAAATAGATCAACGCTTCAAAATCTCCCACGTGCAATCAAGAAACTAACACATTTCAGGCCTGTGCGCCCCAGATCCTCCCCTCCCCCCAACCCCTAATATTTCTAGCACCAGAAGTGAT
The DNA here is from genome assembly GCA_945910005.1 of Isoperla grammatica. Classification (NCBI taxonomy): domain Eukaryota; kingdom Metazoa; phylum Arthropoda; class Insecta; order Plecoptera; family Perlodidae; genus Isoperla; species Isoperla grammatica. Next base: position 1,438,775 of record OX246737.1, read on the forward strand.
ATTAGCAAATACCTGCACTAATGATAACCGTACATGTGTCAAACGTATGTGTCATTATTTTAATGTATCTAGAGAATATATGTTAACCTAAATTTACATTGGCCCCCCCAATTAAAAAATGACATAAAACCGTTTGAATGGTTCTCTATGTCCTCTAAAACTTCATACAACAATAAAACAATACAACAATACACGTAGCAATTAAACATTACGTTTCAAATAGTATTTCAAGGTTCATTGATACTTACAACAACAGCACTTTGACTAAACAATTTTCATTGTTGTTTATTGTTGATCAAGTACGTGAAGATTTATATCAATATGCCCCCCTCTGCGTCCGAGGTAGCTCTGCCTGTCGTAAGAGGCGACTAAAACAAGACGTAATAACTACAGGTCCATGATGAGAATCATATACATGAAATGGTCAAGAAAGCCGAAGCAGAGCTTCAGCTCATGCGTGAGTGTGACGCTATTTCATTGTGTATTGAAGCACCGACATAACTATCCCAAGACGACTGACAACCATGCCGACCATGAAAACACAAAGCCAAGATGAGATTGATAGATTAGGGTAGAACTAAATGTCAGATATTAAACTCTGCAGCCTGCGCCAATCTTGTTTTAATTGGCGCGTCTGTGTCCGCCCCGTGTCCAAGCATGAAGATGGATGCAAATGAGCCACAGGTGGGGCAGCGGGCTAATGGGCTGGGTTCCTGCGCGGCCACTTTTTGCTCCCGTCGCGCGCCCGCCGCGTCACGCTATTTCGCAACAACCGGATCATTGGGGGAACCAACGGGCAGGTGCAATCCTCTTCGGAACTAAAGAAAAAAGAAACAGATTTGAAAAACATGTCAAGATTTAAAGATTTTATGTTCTCTGTATCGCTCGAAATTTTAATTTGGATAATTATCATATTATGGCGAGATGGTGCGCGGGTTTTTTAGGGTTAATTATAGACCACGGTCGGGTTCCAGCTACGGTGGACACTGTTTGGCACAAAGGTGGAGGAAGACTGGGAGTAATTATCTTGGTGGAGGAAGGGGATGAGACAAGGTGCAAATATTATCAGCGAGGCATTGACTCCTTGTTTCAGCTTGCATGTCTCGACTAACGACCGACACATTATAGTGCGAGAGCTCGAGAACTACGTAATATCTTGATGAGCGATCAAATATTCGTTCTTGTTATGTTCCTTTGGATATTTTGGACGGAAACGAAAATGTGGATCTGAATAATCCGAGTCCGTCCACTCCAAAGTCCATAGACAACAAGATTTCTTTTCTCTCTTCCAATACATTTTTAATTTGCAATTGTTTTGCGATTTTGAGGCTAACTCGACCACTCAAAATAAACCAGATGCATTCTGGGAGCAAGAAAATAGTAGTTTAGCTAGCAATATTGTACACTGTTGATAATGATAAATCATCAATGGCGCCGTAAGAAGGTTGCTTAGCAGTTAGCAGAGCTACATACGTTCGGAAAATCCCGAACATGTCCTGTTTTTATGTCCAACACTCCTACAAGAATTTCGCAAAAGTATGGGATATCCGGAATTCTGGAAAAATGTAGAAATTCTATTTTAAAAAAAACTTTGAAAGCATTGTTAAATAGATGCACAATAGATGTAAATGTAAAATAGAAATCAAAAATCAAATGTATTTTGCACTGAAGAGTGAGGACTAAAAAAGAATTCTTCATCAATCATACAGTGTAAATAAAGAGGTAGGTCTATGTAGGCATAATGTGTAACAGTGTAATTGACATTTAATTTAAATTATATATTGCTCTAGTGACTAGCTAGTTTTAAATGTTTCATACAAATAATTTAAACACACAAGTGGCTGCTTTGATTAACTTTTGATATCGTGAATTACTCTGAAATGCGTTTTAAGCCCTTCCCCAAATAACGAGGCCAAACAAAATGGCCGGGGGCTGGGGCTTTGCGCCTATACATAGGCCTATATAGTAATAGCCCCCCAAGACTTGAGCTAGTCCTGTGACGAGAATAGTCGACAGACCGCCGTGAAAGTGGTTTCATTATTAATTTAATGAGCTACGATTATAAAGCATTGGTTTCAAACAAAACAACTCTCCATTATTTCCTCTGTTCCGGCGGTTCTGGCCAGTATTCCATGAAACATTGTCGTCAGCTACCGGTTGCATGTTGCATGTTGCATGGCCTGTCTCCATTATTTCCTCTGTTCTGGCCAGTATTCCTACTAACACAACCATACCATGAAACATTGTCGTCAGCTACGGGTTCCATGTTTCATGTTGCATGGCCTGTCTCCACTATTGGGGCTGTTTGCACTGGCCTGGTCAATATTATATTCTTTGTTATTCCTTTTTTCATATCTCTAAACCTAAATCATTGCGTCCAGGTAACTTCCCCTGCTTTGTTTTATGTTTGAGATCTTCAGTATTAATCAAATTTATATGGAGTTTTCCGATATTTTTGATTTTAGTAAAATCGAAAGTGCACCGGATTTGTCAATTTGAGAATTAAACGTTTCACTCGCCTCGCAGACGATACCGAAGTGTAACCCAACGGCATACTAAACAGGATATTTTGGTTTAACAATCTTATTGAGTTAATGTTATGAATTGGTAGCTTAATTTTGAGTTATTTTATTTACTACTTAGTTATTGTTCAGTATGGGCACACTGTATGTCGAGTAGCAGTTAGAACACAAGGCTGGCCTGCTGAGGTCAGCTGGTGGTTGTAATAATGTGACGTCCAAGAGTGTTTTGGGCTTCCAACCATGAGGTGGTGATAATAATATCGTAGCATGGACACAGCTTGTGTATATTCCCTGCAGTCAATTAAACTATAGCGTCTGTAGCGTCGCGACGACTGAACAAAGTGCACAGGGGAGCCGCGCGTTTCTTAAAACTAGTAGTAGGAACCATGTCACATCATACATTCACATAACATTGCTATCGACATCACTTACTGGTTGTCAAGCCCCCACACATGGATGCTGTTATTAGTGAATAAGTTCCATGTTTTGCGGTTCTCTTGCATACTTTGCTATATATGTAAGCACGTATTATCTTTCTTAATCAAATAAATGTAACTACTGCATTTAAATGCATTACAGTTTTACAGGCCACAATACCAAAGCATTTAACTGCTTATATGTGTCGAGTCAAATGTTAGTGAGAGATTCAAAGCACCAGGGACACAGATTCAACGAGACATGCTGCTTCTTTGAGTTGCGGTGCAACAGTTGGTTTTTGGCAGTGAGAAAATAGTATTTCGTGATAAATAAACACAATGATAGTGTAACGGCAGCACAGATAACGAATTAGCGTTGATAGCAGCAAGCAGAGACATGGCACAAACCATTAGTGTCTGGCTACAGTGTAGCATCCAGCATAGGACAGGTTACTCAAGAGTATATATACTACACAGGAAGGATCAGGAGTCTTATTTGTACTCGGCTTGACAAAGAGAGTTATGCTAATGATTAACAGTATTAAAGTTTCAAATGCAAACTGCAAAATATGCTTTATTAAGTTTAACAAGTATTTAAGGCACAGAGCATTACACTCACAATACTAGTTTAACTAACTAAACTATAAAACTACATTTTGAAAGACAATGTGAGCTATTGTACAGGTGTTTCCTCCTCATACTCATGAGTTAGGTATATCTACAACTTTATTGTACAATATTATTGTTCATGTCTACAACAATCGTATCACAGCATTGACAAACCAACACGTTTCCAAAGTTCTTTGTTCAATCTCTCATACAACAACACTTACAACAATACTTGAAATACATTTCTACTCTTTGTGGGAGAATCGCCTGATTTTGTTTAATTGTCAGCAATGTATGTTTAGTTGAGTTGATCACAAACCTTCTTTGAAAACATCAAGTGTCAAAAGAGATCAAGTCCAAGGATAACAATGGATCAAATAGTTAATATCCAAACTTAATACAAGTATTAATCAAACTGTTTTCTTCTATACCCAAATATTAACATGTCTACCACTACTCTTTAATACGTTTAAGACGACTTTGTACATTTTGAGATCATGTTGTATGCACTGAGCCAAATCAAAGTAACTACAAAATAAGATACATTAACACTACAATATCTGTTAAACAAATAACTATCATTAACTGAATCAATACCGGTACTTAAAGAGTGCTTTGAGAGCAGCAAAGAATTATGCAATTATACACTAACTTTAATAGATATTACAAAGTAAGAACAAACTCATGTCTTATGATGAGTCCCATAGAAACATAGTGACACAATAATCTATAAAGAGGTGCATTATATACAAGAATCTGGATGAAAACAATCATACAATAATGTGTTTATACAATTATTCATCCACTATCTAACGATATGAAATTAAAGCAATCAATACCATTAACACAAAATAAATCTACATAAGCATAAGCCTATCAATAACATATACGACATTTATAAAGAGTTCCGAAATAAGTTTCAATAAACAAACTTAATGCAGGAGGAAGAAAACAAGTAAACAACTGTTTGTCAGTTGGAGATCAATGTAAATGTTCAACACTTCACAGGACGATATGTTTCGAGCCATAGCGCTACAACATGGTGCAACATTCGAATGTCTAAATGAATGAATGGCTTTGTAAATTCACATCTATTATAACAAATATTCAGTTTTTTAAGCCATAACATTTATTTTTATGTTTAAAAAAATATATTTTGCAAATATTTGAAAGAGGTATTTGGGTAATTTGCTCATCCTTCGATTGTATTATACTAAAGTCATGTTTTCCCGCCAAGGCCAAACGCATCGTGTGTTGGTTGTGTACATGGAACTCTTCAAAATGTCCGCCTATATCTTCACCAGGGCCTCCACATGGAGAGGTCTTCAGGGTGATCGTTGCTCTCCTCCTGGGGGGGTCGGGGGGGCCCATGGGCAGGGGGGGCTGCGGGGGGCTGGCCCGGTACAGTCATCAGCAGACCCGTCAGAGGTCGGGAGAGATCGTGAACACTCGGGGTCGACGAGAGGACGACGCCATGTTGGGACTCCTGTAACACACGTCACATACGTCATTACACGTCGCGTACGTCATTCATAACACGTCACGGGTAGGTTTCAGTCATCGGGGTATTGTGTAATATAACAAAGTTGCCTCGGCCTGTCTAACCCAGTAAAACAAAGAATGCTTAATACTTTTATATTTTGTTATTATTTTCGTTATAGTAAACTTATCAACAATTCTAATGTAAAACTTGCCCCTAGAAAGCTCAAATCACTATGACAATAAATAATTAATAATTAATAATAATAATAATAATAATAATAATAATAATAATAATAATAATAATAATAATAATAATAATAATAATAATAATAATAATAATAATAATAATAATACTAATAGTACGGTAATAATAATAATAATAATAATAATAATAATAATAATAATAATAATAATAATAACAATAATAATAATAATAATAATAATAATAATTTATTTATTTATTTATTCAGGATTTAAATACAGCTATACAGCCATTTTACATTAAACCTTCAAACGTAACATTATAACATAATAATAATAATAATAATAATAATAATAATAATAATAATAATAATAATAATAATAATAATAATAATAATAATAATAATAATAATAATAATAATAATAATAATAATAATAATAATAATAATAATAATAATAATAATAATAATAATAATAATAATAATAATAAATAATAATAATAATAATAATAATAATAATAATAATAATAATAATAATAATAATATTAATAATGATGATAATGATAGTAATGATAATATTAATAATGATGATAATGATGATGATGATAATGATAATAATAACAATGATAATGATAATATGGTGGAGGCGCCGGGTACCTTGGGAGGCGGCGGGCTGCACGAGTGCGGCGTGTAGGGCGCGGGGGACACGGGGGGGGAGTAGCACGACCTGGACGGTGCTGCTACCTGCACGCTGAGCGGCCCAGCTACGCACTGGCCGAGGTGAGAAACAAGACGCCTGCCCACTCTAGCGTCGAGACCGGGAAGCGAGAGGAGGAACTGGCAGGCCTCGCTGGCGCACTGGCTGAACCCGGCCTGAACACAACACTTGAGATTTATAGTCACAATAAAATTTAGAACAAAGAATAGTTATGACACATACGAGAAAAAAGCATTTTCAAAATTGATCTAGAGTTAATCAGGCCTCTAAATCTTCAATGACAACAATGTAGGTCTACAACAATAAAAACTAGTTTTCAAATGATGTCAGGGTTATTATTTTTTCATTGTTGTCATTAAAGATTTAAAGGGTCGTGATTACCTCAATCTAAGGGGCCTGGATCAATTTTGAAAAGGTCTATTGGTGAATAAGAAGCAAGTCACCCTAATGCTACGTTTACAGCTACGCGTTGCGAGCGAAGCGAGGGCGCGAGCTCCAATCAGCGGCCGAGTTTGTAACTTCTTTGCATGAAACTCGGCCGCTGATTGGAGCTCGCGCCCTCGCTTCGCTCGCAACGCGTAGCTGTAAACGTAGCATAATGAGCAAACGAAAGAATATGTCACACGTCCAAGGGAGGGTTTTTTAAATGTTTATCACTAAAACACATAAAAGATTAATTGAAATTTAACAAAGGCTATTATTACTAAACTAACAGTCGTTGTTATTGTTGTTTAAAAGTTAGGCAATCATGCTGACAGAATGGACCATAGTTCCATAAAAAAATTAAGATAAATTAATTGAAACCTGTTGTTTTTATTTTGTCTATAAACTTTGTCATCAACATAGGGGAAGAAGTGAAGGTCCAGCTTTATCTAGAGTTGATAGCTTCATCGCTGGGTAGAGTGAGGAGTATGACAGTGACAGTACCTGAAAGCGGTGAGCGTCCTCCACAGCGTCTCTTGGTCTACCAAGGCTGTGAAGATGGCGAACAGTCAGTTCCAAGATGTCAGCCTTCTCCAGCTTGCTGACATTCTCCCCCTCAGCCTGGAACAGTCGCCGCCATTAGCTCCAGCAATATTACCAAGCAACGAGTAGCGTTATAGTAAGTAGGGATAACCACGATTTATCCATGTGAAAGTGCTTTTAAAACTGTCAAATAGAATGGCATTACCTAGAAAATTAGGAGCTCTTTCTTGTGAATGGTTCTTGGCGCCAATAAGTATTTTCTTTTTTTAAATGTTCTTATTTAATTGTGAAATGACGCAATAACACATAAGTTAAATGAGAACATTTCGAAAAACAAGTTACTTATTGGAACAAACTTAAAGGAATATTCAAAGAAATTAGAATTCTTGAGAGAATTTTATATTTTGGCTTACTATTTTGGACAATATTTGAACCGACAGAACTTGGATTAATTTCAAACATGTGTATTTCACAATCAACTCTGTGAATGTTATTACGATTACCTACAATGTGAGTGCGGTCTGCTATCGTAAAATAATGGAGAGAACGTTTGTTTTTTATGAAGCCATCCTGAAATGGTGTAATAGTCATTCTTCTGTTTTGATACGTTTTGGAGCGTCTATTAAATCAGGGCTGGACTACCGAGTTCCCATCAAACCAGCCTCGCCACAACGAAAAGAAAAAGAAGAAGTTTTGGTTAGTGAGATTTATTCACAAGCTGTCTTGTTTCTTTTCGTCCGAGCAATGCCAGGTAGCTACTCGAGCAGAACTCTATTTGTCACGGTGTTTATCCTGAACCCACAAACAACAACAGCGGGACGTGAGACAATCAGCAAGGCGGTGTTTTTACCTCCCTCTGTGTGTACACAAAACATCGAGCATACTTCCATTGTTGTCTCGGGTTCAACGAGCACGTACGGAGATGTCCGAAGTGCACGTCTTCGTCAACCAATCACATCGTTGTTATTACGCGAAGACGTGGCATGTTATTGGTTAGAGGCATCCGGAAATAAATACATTGGTACCCAAGAAAGGTAAATTCAATTTTTCCAAACTTTTTTTTTTTTTACCGATAGAAATTTATTAAAACCAGAGTTTACAAAATCCAGCCCCGACTGAGATTTAACTGTCGCATTTCTTATGAAAGATTGCATTTAATTTTCACTTGACTGTATCAGTGTATCGTTTAACAACAGGGAGTTCTTTGATTTAATCAAATTCGTATTGCTTTATATACATTATATTCTACATCTAAATGATGGTGTATCCCATGCGGGAGGTAAAATATGCATTAACTCATTTTAGTTTATAAACTTTTTTTGAATAAAATTCAATGAAATGTTGAAAATGGGGAGAAAATGCTAAGAAGAGTCTTGAAGTTGTTTGTCCCTCACATAGTTAAGACGTTGATTGCTTAATTATATCGTGGAACAAACAATCATTTATAATTTGTGTTTAGATGAGATAAAAGTGGAAAATTTGAGGAAAGATTGAGGATTGAGATACCTCATTTCATCCACACGCAATTCATTTTCCACCCTTTTTAAGAGTAGGCCTACCTGTTTGTTGTGTTTCGTGATATCGAACCCCACATTATTTCTACGTTCTGATTAAAAATTTTGTTAGTCACGAACAAGAAATGTGATTCCTTGTGAGGATGTGACTGTTGCATCACTACTGAACGAAGCTGTACAAAACAGAGCGGGTTTGTGAGAGACTGATCAGTGATCAGTGATTACTTTATATGGGGGGGCAAAAACAGGCAAACTTTCTGGGGGGTAGAAATTAAATATAAAAACAATTTAAATTGTCACCCGATACAGCCTAACTGTTGACTGAATCACTGGTGCTGGAAATCGTGGTTTCCCATCAACTACGTTAGCATAATTTTATTGTTTGCGTTATATGTTGACATGATTCTGTGTTCTGTGTTCTTATAACAATTCTAATTTTTATGATATAGGGAAATCAAAAATAATAATACTAATGAAAACATGAATTCGAAATTTCAAAATATCATGTTTTGTAAAATATTAACTGTCAAACGGGAAAACAAACTTCACTTTTTACTTATACGTACTCGACAAGGCATTGGGGATGCATTTGGGAGGTAAGGGAGAAGAAGGAGGAAGAAGAAGGGGTTAAATTGGTGGAAAGGAGAAGTGGGAGGACCTCATTTCGTCGCCTCTTACAACTGGCAGAGTCACCCTGGGTAAAATGCTACCCCTATTATTATTGTTACGTTATTTTGTGCGCGCATGAATCAGTGGGAAGCCAACACTATATGTTAGGGCTAACCTCTAGCGCTCCAACCATCAGTTCCTTGAGCTCATCCAGACACCTGTTGATCCTTGCTCGCCGTTTGCGCTCCAGCAGAGGTTTCGTCACCTGATACACAATACAAGAGACAACAGGTCAGTTTACTTGCACACCACTCTGCATACACAAGACAACAGGTCAGCTTACTTGCACACTAGGACGGTTTGACCTGAAGGAGAAAGAGTTCTCTGCTCTAAGGAAGAAATTGACTCCTGAATTTTGTTGATCGTTTGTAATAATTATAAAATACAAACATAGGTTTCGATAAGAGTACATTTCGACTAAACAGTATGAAGAGCAGTTTTTTAAAGTCGCGAAAATACTGTATTAGAGCATTTTACAAATAAAAAGTAAAACGTTTTTTTTCTCGGTTCGGTGTGTGCTATTGATTGAAATGCACATGCGGAGTCTTTCTTTGCACATCCTGGGGCCCTATGCAAAGTTTTACATACGCATGTTCACAGACGCCGAGGCAAAGTACCAAATGCTAAACCGGGGGCGCTATCGAGTACCTTGGTAGTGACAGTGTGACCAGGGCCCAGGGGCGGCGCTATCTGCATACCTGGGCGGCCACGGGTCCACTGTTATGCCCGAGCCGCGGCTCACAGTAATAATTAGTTAAGTGCGTCATAAAGCCAATTGGTCAACTCACAACCGTAACAGGGGATTAGCGAGTTGGCTGCGGACCAAAGCCGACACAGCTCTTGTCAATTGCCGCCTTGTGTGTTCCACGTGCATTAGCCTTGTGTGCTCCACGTGCATACTCCACACATCTCTCAAAACTATGTCTTGACTCAGCGTGATGCAACCATATACATTAGCATTTATATTATAACAAATAAATGTTTTCGAATATAGTGTCCTAAAATATTGCCAGCGTATTTGGCCACGGTCTATAGGTGTGGGTAGTAAACCGCGGTCCCCCGCTCCAGGTTCGAGCCCTGGCTTGAGCACGGATGTCATGGAGCGTTTTCTAGTCCTACTATTCATCCATTCAAAGTCCCGATTGATAAAATGTGTGACGTAAGCTCAAATATCAACAATGGTCGTTGTTACAATTTATAATATTTGTTTGGCGTTTCCTTATTGTTATCTTTAGGACCTATATTGTACAACTGTATTTGTCCTCCTTTGTAAATCACATGATTTGTGCGGGTTCAAATAGTGCATCTACTCATTCAAAATTTACAGAGTTATAATGAAAAATGGATGCATTCATAAAGAATACGGCACAACTTATGTTATATATTTTCTCTTTGTAGCAATAGGTTTTAATAGTTCATAATTCGGCGTACGTGCATGGGTGTTTGTTTACGTAGAGCTTCACCAAGTGCCTTCTAGTGCTCATCATTCGCTAAGGTTCCTTTGTGCCTAAAGTTCTGGCCTGGCCATTGACTCCAAAGACCCTCCAGGCTCCAATATTTTGATTTGTGCTTCTAAAACTAAACTATACATTGATTTGAATATTCGTCCGACATGCGAGCGCGATGACACGACACTGCATCTTGTCTTGGGGTGATTAGCCACAACACCTGACGAAGCCATGACACGAGACTGGCTTGTCAACACCTGACGAAGCGAATAGGTCCCACTCGTCCGTCACGGTCCCATATAATATTATTGGCCTTCTACACAAGGAATAGTTCTATTCAAATTCAATCCTAAAACAAGCATTATGTACAGATGAGTGTTCGAAACCTTTAAATCAATTTTGATATATTTACTTGTACATTCACTACTGTTGTTTCGCCCTGTGCTAACCGATGGCCATAACACATCTAATATTGTTTTGATTAAAACTAAACATAAATACATAAATTAAAAATAATACGAATAAAAAGGAAAACATTATAATAATATGTAAAGAATTAACTGTTTAAACATAAAGTACTTCATTCATTAGCAAGTGTTGTTTTATGTTACATTTCATCTTTTTGAGATAAAAAGTAATGTGGCGCTATAACTTATCGTATAAGTAGTTTCAGAATAATCCCCATAGTCAACGGACTTGCGCCAGAAATGAAATCTGTCAACAACGAGTCAACGTTGATATCTGAGTCAAGTGTGTTGACTAATCACGTACTTATTGTACTTGTTGTAACAACTCTGTTGTAAGTCCACGGGGTTGCTGGGAGGAGTTAGTAAACATGTCATACCCGCCCGCAGCCTAGACTCATAAAGCCACTAAACTCTTCATGTGAGGTTTCCAACACATATTTACATAAAAATTAGCATTGCGACATTTCGACCAATTAAACATTCCTACCGAGGCAGGTCTCTGTTTAGTGTTTAGCCGCGAGTGACCAAACGTCGCGTCAACGGCTCATTGCTATTCTAACTGCGCCTAATTGTCCGGCTAACTAAGCGCCCACTTCAGTCTCTTATTCTAATTATTTACAGCAGTGTTCAGTTATTAATATTAGCCGGGAGCTGCACAGATTAATATGGCGGGAAAAGCCTGGGAAGACGTCAAAACTGCATTGGATCACATTGTTATTGTAAGGTATTTGACATATTGAACTCCTGCTTGTTATATTTAGTTACTTTATAACATGTTCAACAACTATATTGCTGAACATTAATTGTATGCGCTGTGTACAAAATTTCTTTTTTCTTTTTAATATATTGCTTTAAAACACAAGAAACAAATAACTTCTTTATGAAACATAGCATGCATCACGTTCTTCAGTTCGCAACATTGGTGCCAGAATCTAGTTTTTAATTCACTAATACCAGGAGCTGCGCATTTAATTTCCCGGTGTTCCTTGTATCAGCACAATACATCAATCATAATCTTTCTATCAATTAGGTTGATATTTTGCCTTTCCCGATCTTTTTTCTTTGAAACTCGGTGACATCCAGACTGATGGTAATATTGTTTGTGAGTGAGTTTGTTAGGCGCACTCATACACTCTCTGGCCGATGTCTTCAGAAAATTACTTTCAAACCATTATTTGCGTGTGAACATTTTTCGATAATTAACAAATTGAGTAAAGTTATCTGAAATCGGAGCCAAACAGGCGCAAGTGTCGGTACTCGGTCCAGTCCATACACCATATAGACAAGCCCCATACAGACCTCAGACCCTTATCTACCACGTCTTTCATGCACGCTGTTTCTACAATATTAACAGATTCCTGGCAGTCTTCCATCATCCGCTGTGTTAGTAATTTCCAGGTATCCACGCCAAGAACGTAAACTACCCCTAATGAACCTGTTTCAAGAAGCTGTAGGAACCGAGAAGTATAGATAGGCTGGGCTGATTCGTCAGCGTGAGTCCAGATACGTTGGGACAACTGTAGTCTATATTAGCACGTCAATCATTGTATCCTGTCCAAGATTCAAACACCGATATCGTTGTAATTACAGCCTGGCTAAGCCGCAGCTATCATGACCTTTGGACGGGTAACAACCTGCAACCTGCATTCAGCCGTAGTTTGATGCAATCTTGCTGCCTGCGTACACCCGTGAATGCATAATTAAGGCTTGGTGGACGCGTGTTGACAGTGGGGGGGGGGGGGGGCTACTTCCCCTCTCTATGACGGGGGGGGGGGGGGGATCAAATAACCTCACACGAGCAACAAAACAGATTGACTGGAAACGACTTTCAGCGTAAATACTATTGAATCTAGAGTTTAGGGAATCGAACCCGATAATGAACAAAAACTCGAGACGTAAAGAAAAATAATAAAAAAACAAACTGATTTACTAAGGATGACATGATCATTAGGCTACGTCATGTCGGTCAAAAATCCTCCTTTCAGAGAAATTTAGTTTGGTGAGTTAGTTATGTCGCAGATTGGGCCAACAATGATGTATTACTTTCCTCGCAGGCTCAACTGTTTGTTGTGATCGCAAACACAAAAACTCACAGATATTCGACAAACCGCTACGGGACGTATTTAGATATAGATATAGATATAGATATACTGGGATTGTTGTGATGACATGTGTAAAAATTAATGTAAATGATGATGGAAAGTCATAATAAGCTACTAAAATGGGAAAGGGAAGTAAACGTGGATGCGTGAAATAGATGTAATCGCGTCATTTGTACCCACATGTCATCCAAGACCCTCAAACAACAACTAACATTGTTATTGTCCCAAGGTCCCAAGAGACAGGCAAATAAATACGTTTATGTTTATATACAAAACAATTAAAACATGCTAAAATAAAAAGTAGATGTAACGTTGTGAATTTACATAGGTTGGATTTTGTAAAATGTAAACAATAAATACGCGAGTAAAAAAATGTTTTATATAAAACACAAAAATATAGAATACTGACGAGTAAAAATAACAACTTGACGCTTTGTTGATGAAGAATAATCGAGTAAACAGAACAGACATAAATTTGTAATAAAGAGACCAGTCGGAATACACGCCCCCCAGACAGTTGACAAGTCATATACATATTATTATACATCATGAAAGTTTCCATGACAAATAAAATGTATAGATGTTATGAGAAAATATTACATTATAGTATTATTTTTATTTATAATAGCTCTAGAAAATGTATAATATTATACTTAAATACATACATGTGCATAAAGGCCTACATTATTTATAATTTATAAATAATACCATAATGTAATTTTTTTTTAAATTTAATTATAAATTTGTAATGTTAAAAAAATATTGTTAGAGTTGTTGTTGTTTACCTTCTTGTACTGGTGGGTCCTGGATACGGGCGGCGTGTGGTACTCGAGGGACCTGGGGTAGCCTCTCTGCTCCATGTTGACCATGAGGCTGTCAAGACCGTACTGACGTCTTGGTCGCGCGCCCGACCTGCTGCCAAGAGGGGGGAGGGGCTACCGGGGACGTAGTACGCTGCGCCAGGGGTGTACAGCCGCGCGCTACCTGGCCGGACACTCTTACAATACTCTCACACCGGGGGAATATAAACACTCACTAAAGTGCGCAAATTGTCGAGAGCTCCGCTTTCTTCCTCAGATGCAACAGGTGTTTTTGTTTGTGACCGAGGTAATCTTGTTGGTGTTTTTTTTTATAATTAAATATCTTTTAAAACAATCTTAATATTCCAAAAGCATTTTTCTTTATAAATGTGCGTGTGCGATACATTTCGTTATAGAAATAAATTGCAGAAGCCACATCGGTAAAATGTCTCCCTGAAGGGTCGCTACTCAATTAGGTAATACATAAGAAGGTATCCTGGTAAATTAAGATCACTTAGAGTAACGACGTAATAGTCTTGTGTTATGTAATTACATTGCGTTGTGACAGTGATATGATTGAGGGCCACACAGGGTCGCAACGTAACATGCAGCACGATGGACAACTGGAGCGTTTTTACCGCTCGAATCTTACACAAAAACCCCCAGATTCGCTTCCTATTTAATGATTCGAGATAATTGCATCAAATTAATCTATAAAAACATGTATGTTCTAAATGGCAGACAGATGCGCGAAACGCGAGTTGTTCGCCCCTGCGCAGCCCCCCTCCCCCTCCCCCTCAGAGCACGGCAATGCGAGGCTAGCGTGGGAAACACTATGGGGCCTAGATTCCCACACACACTAATAGCGATACACGCCACCTGTGCCAGCCCCTGCCTGTCTTGCGCGCCACTCTACTCGGCACACGACACAACACGCTTAGCGCACACAGCCCATGCTCGTGAGGGGGGGCCATCCCCCCTCAAGACATCTTTTGGTTTTACCAACCCTCCAAAAAAATGTTGTTACCATCCCCACAATTCCTATTTACAATAACTGTTTAGGTGTTGCGTCTTCAAACAATGGTGGTAACCTGCATCTAAAATATCTAAACTGTTGAATCATCATAATCATCACTAAATAATTTGTATTCTTTAGAATTATTCTTATTATAAACATTGTTACGAATTAATTCATAATGTAACACATCTGCCAGTTTCCTTGATTCCCCCACTCAATACGGTTTCAGTTGTCTTGTCATCATGTAATGTGAGAAGTTTGTACCATCCTCCGATAAAATACTTTCAGTGCAACCATCGATATAAACTACCTCTTCAGTGTTTAGTTTCCAAAGACCACCAGAACTACCAGTGTAGTCATCATGGGGGTACTATCAACATACCTTGTACTTTACCTATAGACCCACTTGACAACTCAGAATGCAATCTTTATTTCGTTATAGTTCATCCTACTTATATACAAGAATGAAAACACAACGGATTATGGTGATGATTCTTGTTGTTTTACGACGCTTTTATCTGCAACATGACGTCATATCGTCGTCTGTTTACAGTCGCCTCGTACGATAGGCAGTGCCTGCACGTGATTAGTGCACGTGATAAGTGTACGTGATAAGTGCACGTGATAATAGCTTGTCTGTACTGCAGCCCAGGAAGTGTATGTGAAGTGAACCTGTTTTCTTTCCTCGCCAGCCCAACTAGTTAATTATCAAAATGTATCGGGATTTAAGAGGTAAATTGCCGAAGTATCATTACTTTGTGTGTCCGTAGTTGCTGCAAGAGCAAGAAGATGCTTGTTTATTGCATCGGACTGGTTTTACACCCAACCTGCTCACATTACTCTCACGGCTTGTTTCATTGCTATGCACGGAGTATAACAAGTGCTCAGTTCTTTGCCCGGGACAATAATTATACATTGTCTATTATTGCCAATTAGCAAGTTGTTTGTTACTTTTACTTTATGTCGAGCCCATTAGGTTGGCGCTACGTTCAATTCTGCAGCCAAAACAGAGATGACAATAGGCCTAATGATGTTGCCGTCTTTCTCATAACACTGCATGGAATAACGACCTGCAATTCAAATAAAGCTACCAACAAATTAAATTACTTTGTATACATCTAGTTCTGTTAAAAGTGGACAATGAGCAAAATTGTTGTAATAATTATTTCTTTAATTTCCATCTTAGGCCCACTTTAAATGATTCCTTAATTATTTCAAAATTCTTCGGTTTTCTGATTGGAGGATTTGTGTAATTACTAACTAGGCCTATATTTCTCCCGAAACAATCTTACCGATGCTTTCGTCATGAGTGATTAGCGAGCGCCAATTTCAAATGCAGATCGCTGATTGGTCGGTAGTCACTGATCCTGCCACGCCCACAGCAGTGACGCTGTTCGGGCCCCATACCTTGGGCTCCCCCAATGAAATCACAATTGTATTAGCTCATATTAATTTTGTACAAGTTTGCGTAAGTTCATTTGATTTTTGCACAAGCAAATACAAAAAGTTACGGCAACGCTACCCCCACCCACCCACCCATCTTCACACCCCAGGGCAAGGTTTATTAAGGCGGTTTCACACAAAAACATAAACATAAGATTTAAGGTTTAACGCATAGTACGTAAGGGGCGCTGGTACACATAAAAACATAAGCACAAAGAGTTTATGAGAAGGCATGGCACTCGTTGAAGTTCTTTGGAGGTTGCGGCCGAATACTGTACTACATAATTATTCTATATACCACTATATACTATTATATATATATTATTATATATTATTATATATATATTAGTATTATTATTCGGTGACGTAGGCCCCTACATGACTGTGGTAGTCATAACCTTTTAAAGTAGATGCTTCTTTGACTCAAGTTTTTCGTGCGTTGTTTTAAGGTTTAAGCATAAAGTTGAACATTGGTCAACTTTCTTACTATGTCTTAAAACTAGTGCATTTGTGTGAATGCCAGTACGTGTTTCCTATGATCCAACATTACGACAATCTTATGTCTTACGTTTTTGTGTGAAACCGCCTTTAGATAGATAGGGTTGAGGAAATGACAATGCTTGAGCGTGATGGCGGGAAGGGTAGGGAACCACCTGTGGCTGTTCTGTTGACTCACCCTCCTGCCAGACAAGTTACACCCGCCCGACTAGTGGCGCTGCCGAGCGGCCGTCGCTACAACCACGCTCTGGTGGCAGCACCCCACAACACTAGCCAGGGCTCGAACCTCGGACGCAGCAACCATGGTTTAGTAGACCACGGCCACTGCGCCGGTTCCAGCCATGACATTCGGCTGTATATTTGCCTCGAGACAACTCCTCATAGTGGAATGATTCGTAGCCAACCAGCGAGCCCTAGGTTGAAATACCGATCGCTGATTGGCTACGAGTCAGTCTTCTACAATAAACGCATCTATACAGTGTTGTTTCGGGTCAAGTATTTCGCGTACACCTACTGTATGCTTGCTTGATGCTTCTACCTGAGTTATGACTAAGGCAGCTTGTTTAGGAGCTCTCACAAATTAAATAAATACATTGAATTTTTTTTAATCCCACTTTATCATAATATACAGCTGTGTGATTTTATCTATTTTGTTCCAACATTTGAAGTTAAAACTCAGCAAAAAGCGCAAACACCGTGCAGACTCCCAACACACATGCTCATATAATTAATTGGATTCCAATATATTTATAAAGGTGGTAAGATGGCGATGGCGTGCGAGAGCGCGGATGAAAGAGAAACAGAAAGAACGCTGGCTGGGCCTATAGTGTGGGAACATTCGGGCTCATCGGTCAATTAAATATGAATACATTATGGTTTAGTAATCATTGCTAACACGCTAAGTTTTTTAACAGCTCTTATTTATAATAACGGGCAATTTGATAATTTCCACCAGCACAACGAGGAAATGATCCCCGAATAGCTCGGGCATTAGGCATTTCCATCGCCTTCAGGCTTGAAGCAACAGTATGTACACCATGTACATTGTACATTGTACACTACACAGTGAGGTAGCGGAGTAGCTCAGCATGAGGCATTTCCCTCGCCTTCAGGCTTGAATTGAAGCAACAGTATGTACACCATGTACATTGTACATTGTCAGGGCTGTAGTCGGGCCTGGGCGGGCCTGGGCGCCGCCCAGGCTAGTGTTTTTCAGCCTGGGCTTAGCCCAGCCACACTTTTGTCTTTGCGACTTAGGCGCGTTCAGGCTTATTAATGAAAATCGGCAGATTTGGGGTGTCTCGTCCTGGAATTTGAAGTTCGAAAGTATGTAGTTATTTTGGCAGAAGGGTTGCTGAGCCCGAAGAAGGACAGACAGACTCGGGCGATTTTCAACCTAGGCGCTGGGATTAGTCGCCCGACTGCAGTCGGAACCAATACCAACCCTTATTGTTAACTGCATGCATGCCAAAGATTACAGATACATACAGTAATCTTTGTCCACGCCCAGCTTAAAATCCCTATAGAAATTTTTGCTTCACAATAATTGTGATGTTTCGAGAAACGACATGCGTGGTGGTCCCTAAAACTTTGTTTTTATTGGAACAACTCAGTTGTTGACTGTTCGTGGTCGAGGACACAGGTCAAAATCTGTATCATTTGTGAGTTTGTCGTGAGTAAAAGTTGCGAGAACTATAAGTGTGTGCCAGCTTACTGTCTAGTTTTAAATGTAATTAATTATAAGTTGATTGTGTGTCGTATCGTATTGTTTAAAAATTATGTTTTCTAAACCCAAACGAAAGGGGGAAGAAACTGACAACAATAAAATAACGTAATATTTTGTGCGGCCTAAGAAAGTGTGTGTGTCTGGTGGTGAACAATGTAATAATGTAAATACCAGCCCTCTGAAGGCAAATTCATCGAAGGCAAAATCAAGTGTTGTTACATTGGAAGAAAACAACGAGTCCTGTTAACCCTGACGTTTGGACCGGCGAACAATGGGCTGAACGAAGGGAAAAACACAAGTGGCTGGATGCGAAGGGAGGATTCTTGGGATGTGTCAGCTGTTCAGAGGTAAAATTAAAATCTGTCAAATCCAGCAAAGAATGGGTCCGAGACTGAATGTGGGCATTGTTGCTGCCCCCCCCCCCCCCCCTTCTCCGCAAACAAGGCGCCCAGGCTGATATTAATTTACGACTACACCCCTGTACATTGTACACTACACAGTGAGGTAGCGGAGTAGCATATTGTACATATGACTTGTGACGTCAGTATAGGCGCGAAATGGCTTTCTAGGACTATTTGGAGGTGATGTGTGGCCTTCTGTGATCCGTAGAAATTGTTAATCAATACAATAATGTCAATAATGAAGAAAAGAAATTCAAATTTCTCTGTGGAAAGACTATGCAGCTAATTTCGTTGTGTTCTACGCGGCCATTGACAAGACATCCCACTGTCATCTTTCTACCCTTACCACATTTTCAAATCAGTGACCTCTATGCTTAGACGTACGAGATACTTCATTCAGTTCATTTCATAGTGTAGACAATATAAGGTAGCTTATTTATTTATTGATAGATATTTTCTCGTCCAGAGGCGACGGTTAGGGCCACAATGCGCCCCTCTGCCTGCAGCCTAAATCTATTCTATTATCACTGTTTGAATAGCTATAGTAGGGTACCAAGGCTGTTATCCCGCCCCTGCATGTAGCTGTAGGCCGCCCGCACAGCACGGAGCGTGCACGGCTCGTGTGAAGCCGGAGGGCTTCGGGTGCGCGCGGTGACCCGTCGGGTGAGGGGAGAGGGGGGGGGCAGATCGCTCTCACACAGTGTATTACGCGTATGTACTTGGAAACCTGATAATAACTGATGATAATCATAATCCTATACTTGTTCGACAGTCTACCAAGAAATACGTATTTTCAATAGAGTGACATGGGTAGGATAACACAACCTCTCTGTACAGTTTGATGGGATGAGAGCTCAGCAATCACAAGATCAGTGGGAGATACGGGTGAATCATGATTAACTCCCAACTCAGCGGTTGTGTAGATAATTTGCAAGAGTCGAAGTACGTAATTAAAACTAATTGTCCCGCTCAAGTGACGCGCCTGCGCAGTGTGCGTCGTCTGTGGCCGCGCGCCGGAGAGAGAGAGAGAGAGAGAGAGAGAGAGAGAGAGAGAGAGAGAGAGGGCGGACGTGTGCTGGGCTGCTCCTTAGGCAGCGTGGGAACCGAGCGCGAGACTCCTTCCCAAAACACTCTGCAGGCAGGCGGCAGACATGCAGCAAGGAAACCCGCCGACCTTCTTGCAGCACGCCCCCCCCCCCCCCCCCCCCCTCATAACAACACATGGGTGATTCACGCTGCGAGCACTTACTGATATTACCGCGGTCAGTGGCGGACCGGGACCTCCGGGCCTAGGACACCTGTGGATATGTGACACGACGTTCAAAGATTTCCTTGGGATGTTGTAAATTATGACCGATGAAATAAATTACATCCATTTGATTACAGTAACACAATTAATATTTTCATGAATCATACTTGTAAACTTTGAAAAAAAACATCTTACAAAAAAACTCATTGTGTTGTGTATTGCTACACACTTCCATTAACCATTGTTGTTGTTATGGGTCTCACAATTTCTGTAGTATTCAAGGGCGAACGCAAGGGTTGGGGGGGGGGGGGTACCTGGCTACAGCCCTCCCGATGCTCATAAGTCACAAAAACAACAATATATAGTCCTAAATCCAATTACTAGTTGTTTTCTGGTTGTGGCATTTGGGATGAATTAATGGAGTCGACGAACAAACGAAAGGTTCATCAGTAAGACAAAACTGGGAAGTGCTCAAGATTCAAAATAAACCACCACTGGTGGCACTCTTAGCATTGGGAGGTATCTTATAGTGAACAATCAGTGGCCATGCGTATGTACCGCGCACTGTCAAGCATTGGGACTTGGGAGGTATCTTATAGTGAACAAGCAGTAGCCAAGCAACTCCCAATAAACCTCGCATATGCACCGCGTACTGTCAAGCATTGGGAGGTATCTTATAGTGAACAAGCAGTAGCCATGCACCGCGCACTGTCAAGCATTGGGAGGTATCTTATAGTGAACAAGCAGTAGCCAAGCAACTCCCAATAAACCCCGCATATGCAACGCGTACTGTCAAGCAGGCATAAGATCGAGTTTTCTCGCATCGACCATGCGACTGTCGACCATCTAGGCGTGAAGAAACGATGATTGCCGGAGGAATTCAGGCTTACCACCGTAACAGATCAACAGGCATGATGTGGGTTTATAAAAACGTGCTCTCGTTTGGTGTGGATTCAGTCTACCGTGTTGAGGGGGGGGGGGGGGGGGAGTCACAGAACTCCAGGACAGAGATCTGATATTTATAGTCTTGTATTATTGGAGTAGATTAGTTAATTATGCGGGGAACAAGAAACTGTTGTCTTCTGGAAAGATAATGCATTGTAAGAAAAAGCCACTCTAGTGTTTGGCTGTGTTGGCCCGCCTGACTTTCATATCAATGATACCGCAGTGTTGGCAACCGAACAACACGACATTGAGGGGCCGTCTTCTGTCGTCACGATGAGCTTCGGAACCCCTCATTTGTGTCCTTTGAACTTGCTAAAAATCAAAATGTCTTCTCCTAGAGAATTTACTGTTCTCTTTTATGAATTTTTTCTAATTCTAATAAATATTTCTGTTTTTCATTTTGTACTTATTTAATTGGAAGCGTGTGTGGCAACAACTGGTAAATAAGATGAGACTATTCGGAAAAAGGAAATATTTTTTGGAACAAGAAATAAAGTAGGATATAATTTGTTTTCTTTTCTGACAATTTTAAAGCAAATACATAAATCAGGGTTCTGCAGGGTATCTGTACAGTACATACAATACATAGATACATATAGTCTTGCAATCTACCAGCAGCAACAGTTTGCACCGAGGACGGTTGCACCAGTACAGCGATGCATCAGCTCTCACTGTGGGGGGGACGGTCAGTAGGAGGGGGGGGGGGAGATACCGATGGTTCTGGTTTTTGTCCCGCGGACGTCTCGGCACGTGCTGAGCAAGAACAGCAGACGGGGGGGGGGGGGGGGAGAGGGGAACAGCGCTACGTCGAGAGACACCTGCTTGATGTTCCCACGGCTCTGCTAGCCGGAAGAGCAACCACCTCCCCCCCCCCACCCCTCGACGCATGCAGGGTTGGAATGTGTCACCCTACCGCACAATGGGGTGGACTTATCACACCAAATACTGACACACGTTTGCAAACCTTTATTGGGCCGAGTTGTCCCAATTAAATATCTGTCGCTGAGATAAAGGTAATAAAGCCGCTATAGTTGCGTGGGCTGACCAGGGATGGGACCAGGGGGAACGAGTAGAAGGAAGACAGAATAAAAAAGAGAAGAAAAAGGAACGAAATTCTTAGTTTTGACTTTGATACCTAGAGAAAGAATTATTACAAAACAAATGTTCGGAATTATGTTTGTATGTTTAAATAAATAAATTTAAATAAATACTTATAATTATTATTAATCCTAATAGTTGTGCAAAACACATTTGATTATTAACACGTATGTATAGCAAAATGTTCTACAAGACACAATACACTTTTATAAAAAATTAAAGAAAAAAATGAAAAAAATGCATTAGCTAAAGAAATATCTTTCAAGAGTTTTTTCCGTGTTAGTGCACAACCATGATCAGTATGTTAACAGAAGAGTCAAATAGTATGAGCACTCATACACTATAGTATGAAGTGTATTATCGGTTTCTTACGTGTGAGCGTTCTACGGCTAGATGTAGGGAGCCGCAGCATCAAAGAGATCTGACCGCAACTTGAGTATGAAGTGTATGATGAATATCTTACATGTTAGTACTCACTCACTGAAGTATGAAGAGTATGAAGTGCACGCCGTATAATGTGATGCTCTGGGTTGGGTAGGGAGCCGCAGCATCAATGCGATCTGACCGCAACTTGAGTATGAAGTGTATGATGAATATCTTACATTTTAGTACTCACTCACTGAAGTATTAAGAGTATGATGTGCACGCCGTATAATGTGATCTCTCAGCGATGGGTAAGGAGCCGCAGCATCAATGCGATCTGACCGCAACATAGAGTATGAAGAGTATGAAGAGTATGATGAGTATGAAGTGCACGCCCTAAAATGTGATCTCTCAGCGATGGGTGGGGAGCCGCAGCATCAATGCGATCTGACCGCAACATTGAGAGTATGAAGAGTATGAAGAGTGAAGAGTATGAAGAGTATGAAGTGCACGCCGTATAATGTGATGCTCAGGGCTGCCGCAGCATCAATGCGATCTGACCGCAACATCGTACCGAGCTGATTTGGTGGGCGGTGCCAATGAAACCACCGCCTTGGATTCCGATATCGGACGTGTCGAGCACGTCCTAGCACGTCTGAGCACGTCCAGGGCGTGAGACCTGTTGCCTCGCTGCTTCTCACTTCGCAGCGCAACAAAAACTCTTGCAGTGTCCACTCACGTAAATAAGAGGTTTGTTTCCTCCTCTGATTGTAGAGGTGGTTACTGTTTGGTGTTTACTCTCATCCTTTTCACACCTGTGGATTTCTGCCATGGCCATTTACTTGCTGACTTGACTTCTCTCTTTTAAACACCTCCATTATTTTAACCCATTGCTGAACTTGATGTCTCTCACTCAATCGTATAGTTTTGTTATAGTTATTTTCATTCCTACACTTACTTGATTGTTGTTTTTATTTTATTGCTTTACATAATTGTACTTAATGGTTTCCTTACATAATTAAACATGTAATACAATAATTAAATACATATTTAAAACAAGAGATAATACGGAATTCAATAAAAATAGCAAATGATTCAGATATACATCCCTGAAGATGACCCAACTAATCTTGATAAAAGTTACTATAGTTTTAAATCCTTGTATAGATGAGAAAATGTGATGTTGATATGTTAGATACTTTTTTCAAATTTAAATACACAAAGGAATAATAGCAAATATATGCATGAAAGGCAAATGAACGCTAAAAAGAAGAAAAGACAGAAGAGAGCAAAGGAAACGTAAGAAGATGGAGAGAGAAGAGAGAGATAATAAAAAGGAGGAGAGAAAAGACACAAGAGAGCAAAGGAAACGTAAGAAGAGGGAGAGAGAAGAGAGATAAGACAAAGGAGGAGAGAAAAGCCAGACCAAGATGGGATTGCAACAGATAGTCCAGGACGGCCCACGTGACATGGTTTATGAATTCATTTTTTGTTCAAGGGACATTTCATGCACCTCTTCAGGTGACTTGACAATAACTATGTCTATAGGTATTGTTGTAATGGGAATATTTCTATGTGGGATGGATCGTCCGAGGGTTTACCTCCAGCATTCACCCTGTGACTGAGGAAAACCTCGGCAAGCCCCTTCAGTGAGGATTGCCAGAAGCTGTTATCGAACCGGTGACCTGCAGAATTAGTTGCACCAACCACCGCTGGCATTCGGGCCACCACCCCGCAGTAAGCACACCTTCCAACCTCTGGCAAGCCCGTGCACACCCACAAACCTCTGGCAAGCCCGTGCACACCCACAAACCTCTGGCAAGCCCGTGCACACCCACAAACCTCTGGCAAGCCCGTGCAGTAAGCACACCCACAAACCTCTGGCAATCCCGTGCACACCCACAAACCTCTGGCAAGCCCGTGCAGTAAGCACACCCACAAACCTCTGGCAAGCCCGTGCACACCCACAAACCTCTGGCACACCCGTGCACACCCACAAACCTCTCTAATTACATCTGAGTAACAACGATCTGAAGGCGATCCGGCCGTGTGTCTGAGATCGTGACCGGATCGGGCAGTGATCGTGCTACTAGATCGGTTGCTTGTGTAATTAACCAACGTTTGTAAACCGTTTTTAGTCATTTACGTTTTTCTGCCTCGCTCTCCCGCGTCCGTGGGAACCGCTGATGATTACCCGGGTGAGCCCATCACATGATGCAGGCGACTACGCCCTCCCCCCTCAATCACGGACCATCTGGGAGATTGCGGCCGGGCTCCTTCGATTCAATTAGGAAATAGGTCCGTCTCAATGTCTTAAGTACCCCATACGTGTTATAAGCGTAATGGGGGTTAGATTGTGTTAGTGATCAACGGCTAAGTAGTAAATAGCTGTCAGATTGTGTTGGCTCAATGGGCTGACGAGCGACACTTGTCGAAGGCTGTCACTGTTGAGAGGACAGGCTGTCCCAGTGTGTCTGTCCCCTGGGGCAGAAGGCCCAATGGGCTGACGAGAGACACTTGTCAGAAGGTTGAGAGGACAGGCTGTCCCAGTGTGTCTGTCCCCTGGGGCAGAAGGCCCAATGGGCTGACGAGAGACACTTGTCAGAAGGTTGAGAGGACAGGCTGTCCCAGTGTGTCTGTCCCCTGGGGCAGAAGGCCCAATGGGCTGACGAGAGACACTTGTCAGAAGGTTGAGAGGACAGGCTGTCCCAGTGTGTCTGTGCCATGGGACAGTAGGCTCAATGGGCTGACGAGGCTGTCACTGTTGAGAGGACAGGCTGCCCCAGTGTGTCTGTCCCATGGGACAGTAGGCTCAATGGGCTGACGAGGCTGTCACTGTTGAGAGGACAGGCTGTCCCAGTGTGTCTGTGCCATGGGACAGTAGGCTCAATGGGCTGACGAGGCTGTCACTGTTGAGAGCTCAAGTGGCAGAACACCAGTATTCGTAGAGCCAGAGGTTCTGGGTTCGAACCCCTAGTCGGGCTATGTCTCTGTTGGTACAACTATAAAAAAAAAAATAAAAAAAAAAAACACTTGTGGGTGTTATGCAACACCCACAAGTTTGGTATGACAACACCCCGCCCGAACCGCAGCAATATAGGCCTACTCACCTGCAACTTCATTCATTCAGCGGCCAGTTTCAATCAACAGGAACAAACGATCGGCCATGCTTGACGAGCACAAAATGGCGCCGCGCCTCGGACCCAAACGTTCTCATTTGTGAATGAATCTGTCGCCATTGATCCGTAGCGGCTTCACTGGAGCGGCGACTAATAAACCATTCATTAGCAGGTTCTTCTCAAGACAGAATCACATCTTCATTGATGGTTGAAAGGGAAAAACAGGTAACCCGTCATTATTTTATAGCATTCAGTGGATGCTTCGATTTTAGTTCGTTCTATCTGTGTAGGAAATTCGTTAGCGTTGTTTCTTGCTTTGAGACAACGTTGTGCGTATTTTCTTACGAGTTTGACTCTAATTCTATTAGTAGTTGCTCAAGTTATAGCCCTCAGATAACAACACAGTATATCTTTCTTCTGGCAGAGACTTGAGTGGGTGAGCTATGTTATATTTTAAAGGAAGGGGTTTGGGGCAGATCCCCAGCCGGGAGAGGCAGAAATCTTGCAGAATTGTCTTCGTAAGAACCCGGAAAATGGTTTTGCATTCAGTATGACATGATACTGTTGTTGGTACCAATATTATAGTTACGAACGTTGACAATAAGATGTGACTTGGGAGCTTCTGGGGGGAGGGGGGGGGGGGGGGGGGAGCCTACTGCCCCCACCCCCCTCCTTGCGTGATGACTCTGAAAGTCACCACCTGTACCCCACCGTGTCTTACCAAGGTGTTGGCGTCTCAGCCAATGAGATGAGAGTATTCCTCGTGATCAATTGTTTCAACACGTCATGCGATTCAGTCTCCAAGTTGTGTTGAGAGATGTTTTGTTCGGACCGGATGAGAGTAACATACAGAAACCTCTGGCAAGGCAATCACATAATGCAGATTACAGTTAACGATAATGACCAAAGCTCTTGAGCTGGAAGATAAACCGCTTGGGGGTCTAACACTGTTGCACTTCCTTGATCTCTGGATAGAGATTCGCCGATAATTAACTAGATAATAACCGACGTGTTAGACCATGTTCCATGTTTTTGCACGTCGTTGTTTTTCCTCCGTCAAGGTGGTGTTTCTGCGTGTTGTGGATGCGGTGCGTGACAGACACGCATACGCACGCACCCCTCGTGCGTGGAACCAAGAGACGAGCGTGTAGTTAACTCATTTTAATGAACATAGAACGAGTAAAAACTTAAGAGAAGTTTTTTGTAAGTTTTGGAAACTTTCCTCACAAAGGAAATGGACACATTTAGTATTTTGTGGGATCTTGGGTAGGTACATCATACAAAGGTGTTTTAACAAACTCCATGATCGATTTGTCATCATCATCTAATCCTGTCCATCATCCAATCATCAACCAAGCTCGGATTCAACTCTTCATGTTTTTATTTCCGTTTCCACAGTAGGCCTACCTGCAAACAGTTTCAGACATTTGTATAGCTGCACTACCAAGCAGAAGGTTGTATTTAAATCTTTACGGTTTTTTGGAGTTAATCTGCTTTTCTACTTTGAACTTTGGCTTTATATTGTGAGTATTGTTGCATGAAATACTTAATAATACTACTTTTATAATCTTCCAATTTTATCACATCCTCCCCCTCCCCCTCCCTGCCCTCCCTCTTTCCCCCTTCCAATCTCTTCCCATTTCCACCCCTGTAGTAATGTCGTGAAGCGGTTAAAACTTAACACTTCACTCTTAGTTAAAACATTTTAATATTGTCAATGCATATAGTAACATGTATTTATTATTACATCATCAAAGAATATGTTTTCTAGCTTCGATTTAATCTGTTTCAAATGATATTTTGTTATTATATTTGGTTATGTGTAAATATTTATAACTAAACATGCATAATATGCTTCACAATATAATATGTTTATAATCACTACAGTCATTTGGATTTACCCCTAAATTGTTTTTAAATTATATTGTGTTATTGTTAGGAGCACCAAATTCAATGGAAAAATACATTAACTTTTATATGAATACATATTTCACAACAAAATATTAATTTACATCATGTGCGCATTGTTTTCCGTGAGCATCAAATCAAAAACACATTAAGGTAGCTATATAAGATGACCTCAACAAGCAGTCGGGGAGTCAGTGGAGTTTTTGTCAAACTCATTTGATCAGTTCGTCAGACAGTGTTACGATTATTGCCTCGAGATTGGATAAACTTTCAATTGGTGAGTGTAACTTTGTTGTAATATTTTATAATTGCTAAAATTAAAACATATTTTTATAATATGTAAACTTTATATCTTATAATACCTGAAATAATCCATGCACACCTCCCAATCCATAATATGGATTAGAACCCATTTGGCCTCCTTTTCCTTAATTTAAATATTCATTTCATTAAAATTGTTTCTGTCTTTAACAATGAAGACAGTGGTGGCAGCCTCTCAAAGTAAGTAATTTCATAATCTTTTAAACATTTTATTTTCTGCCAATCTAATCACGCGCCCCACGACAGTAAGTATCCAAATTTATATTTACACTAAGAGTTTAGTAATATGGTATTATTACTAGTCCTCAGATTTATCATAAGTGAAGTTAAGTATACAGTAGATCTGGTAATTGTTTGTGATTGTTGCTTAATCAATCGGAGAATCATCACATTATTGTTCCATGGGCCATGATTTTATACTTTCGCAGGTCTGAGCTATGATTCATTAGTTGTGAAGACATGTTAGGGGCTACGTCTGTGATAAGTCTTACAAACGAGTTGACAACTCTTCCCACATTAGCCCGGCTAATTGCTAAACGCTAAACGCTCTGAGATTTACTCGGAAAGGCAATTAAGCTCTTTGTTTATGACAGTGTTAGTTCCCACGATGTCCGCCGCGTAACATGGGAGCGTTCCGGTGCTTGGTTGCTCGCATTACCATTAGCGTTCAACATTAGCGCTGCATTTCATTGGTTGGATACTATTTAGTTCATTTTACAATAACTTTTCGATTACAATAAATTATGGCCATTCATTGCGTTCTTCAACGTGACTATAGTCTCAAACCGACATCAAATTTATTCATATATTTTAATACCAATGACAACAAGCTATAAAGTATAAAGACAACTGTTCCTTGGTCTGCAAGATGCACAAGAAGTGGTCCTTATGACTCATCTGACTAATGCACAGAACGCTCCTGTCAGAGAGGTATACCTGGCGGCTCGTTTAATTAATTCTTATTGATATATAATATACGTTCTCTCTGTTTGTCGGTATATTCGCAACAACACTTTTATTAATTAATTAATCCCTTATTAGTGATATCAAACTGTGTTATGGTCTTTATAGATCGTTGCGAGCATCAATTACATTCGGCCAGATGAAATAACGAGACAGCAAAGAGTTTGTGAGAAGCAAACATGCACATCAACATTAATAAGGTCACATGACCTCGTACGACAGGCAGAGCCGTGCTGGCCACGCAGTCGCATAGGACTTCAAAGTGTTCCTGCGCCACCAACTATGTGATATACTTGTCCCAAAACAACCTTGCAGATGTCCGTCATAGGCGACTGATTCGTGGCCGATCAGTGAGCCCAAATACCAATACCGAGCTGTGATTGGTCACGAGTATGAACGCATCTGTAAGGTTAGTTCTGGACAAGTATACTTGGGAGTGATAAAGCGCAGTTTTTAGCGTCCATATTGTCTCTCCACGATTTTTGTATAAATGAAACATATTTTAATATCAGTTATGTTGATAGCCCGTCAGGAGTTATAACGCCAATTATATCATGCTACATAATTTGACAACAGCCATAGTAGATTAATGTCTTAACTTTTAATAATGATGAAAATAATAATCATAATAATTTCCCATCTTTATCTACAGGATATGGATACGATCTGCTAATTGGAAATGCATTTTGTTAAACAAAATACTGGTATAAACATTTTAACCTTGCGGTTAGTTAAATGTATTAAAAATAGCATCTCCAAATAACTGGTTAGTAAGGTATATTTTTAGTAATCAAAATCTGATAGCTAATGTTTTCCGTGACCAAAGTGTGATGTATGCATTGTGTCAAGAAGGTAAGTGGTTCTATGCTCAGCGCAGGTGCGCAGTAACCGGCCAGTGCAGGCCAGTGCAGGCCAGTGCAGGCCAGTGCAGGCAGGGCTCAATTGCATGGATAGCTCTTCCAGACAAGTCACTGACATTTAGACGAACCGACAGGACAGGGGTTTACAACATATCGATGCTATGCATAACCAGAGCTGTTCCCAACTTGGAAATACTTATATATTTGTAGTTTTCACAAAGAAAGCACCAAAAATCTCCATATTACTGTTGGCTTATTCTAGCACATATGTAGACTACGCTGTATTACCATTGTTATGATTTTACATTCAATGGTATCATAATTTTAAGTTGAATAAACTGTTTTACTTTTGAAACATAGATTTAAAGAATATAAATAATTATCATGACTGAAACTTTCTGCGTGCATGAACTGAATAAGTTAGGACTAAGTTGTAAACCAGTTGAACTATAGATTACATCTAAAGATATCATATTTATAAATGCATCTCCCATTGAGCGGTAGATGACAGCCCAGATGTGATTGAAGTACCGGCCATTATATTCACTCACATCACATCAAGCTGAGCCTATTACCATGTTAGGCGTCCCTTGGACTTACAAGGGTGTACAGCTTACAACTTGCATTTAGCGGCCATCGGACATACCAGGGGTGTAAAACTTACAACTTGCAGTCGCTGGCATTTAGCGGCTATTGCACACCAGGGGTGTACAACCTACTGACTGGCGTTTAGCGTCGATCCCTTATCTTTCATGCAGTGGTTGCCTTGATATAAACGCAATGTTGTTGTTGTTGTATGACTGTGCTATGGATGTCTACATCAACACACAACATGAATAGTAGGATTGAAGAAATATCCTAGGCCTAGGCTTTAAAAACTAGGGTTGTTAATGATTGACAAAACATGTATACGTTTGTTTTGTCAGTTGTCAATAACCTGTTGTCAATAATCGCTCCTTGCCTTCACTCTCTTCATAAACGCCAAAACAACTGACCCCTTTAACCTTCGAAATATCAAGTTTCATCAATAATGTTGCAGTTACTTGTGATGAACATTCATGCTACATTACTCAACATCCGGGCTATCTTATAAATGCGACAAGTAGTTAAACTATGCTAAGTCATATATCTTCCCCGTATTCCGAGCTACAGCACCGACCGTGCATAGCAAGTGGCAAGTCTGCCTTCTCATTGGTGGACATTCTAACGCGTCAAGATTTGCAGTTATTTTATTCGAAAGTGCAGCAACTCTATAACTTGTTTGGCACACTCGTTCGTGGCTGATTGCTTCCCAAGCTCTTTGGTTCGAATGGTCTTATAGTTTGCAATCGACTATTACCATCATTAACGAATGATTTAAGTAATAATTAAACAATTAATAATCAACCATTAAGAGACATACAAATATAATTATAGTGGGTATAATTTGAGCGTCCCACCTGCGGCTCCGCCATTGTTTGGCCACGTGTTGGTATAAATCTGAACGGGTCCTGTTTGCTCTAACACGGCTAAAAGGGTCATAACTCTGCTTTATGAACGGGTCGAACCTGCCATGCGCACAGCCGCAACCTGGCTAATCGCGCATCTATTCAATACCAGCGATATTGCTTTCAATAAATCCCTACAGACACTTATTTTGCATTGGAAACCCGTTTCTGACAGCTGGACAAACACAAATTTATTCATTGATTTTAATTTAATAAATTTGCCATCAAGAGGTAGGCCCATCTACGTGATGATAAACAAGTATTTAAATGAATCGTGCGCGTTATTTCAGAAGGCCAATGTGTCTTCGAGTTGGCCCATCATTGAATGTTGGGTTCCCAGTGTGTGTATGCATGACCTTGGGTCGTCGGGGGCAAAGTTACTCCTGCAGTAACATCGTGGTGAGTGACTCTGGCCGTGGGCGTCCATAGGGGCTGACCCCCCTGAAAAGTTTATAAGTAGCAATTTTCTATAGTCGGTTTGAGTTTGTCATAAAAAAATGTGTAACAAAATATGTATACTCGACTTGACGTCTATAGTGAAATGGGGCTTCAATTGCAGTGCCAGATGCTTTTGAAGAATATTAGGAAGGAATAGTTAGCGATGTAATAGCTTTGTAAAATGGAAGGTTATGTAATTGTTTTTTTCCTGTGACGTCACGTGTGTTGGAGCCGTTGTCATGGTAACGAGGGGCTCACTTCACAGCGACCAAAGAGAATAGATAGAAGAATGTGCTATTCGTGGAGGTGCGAACACGGAGGGTCTTTACTGTTAACCGGTTTGGCATTCATTCGATGAGATCATTACCAAGACTCAATGCACAAACATACCACGATATAGCCGCAATCATGTATTCAATGATTGTTTTCATTTTATCAATGTACGGATTAATTTTATAAACAGGTTTCCATCCTTTTCGCTCTTCCGTCCGAGTCTTTTCACTTATACACATATTACCAGGGCCGGAACTAGGGCTTGGTAACCCGGGTAAAAAATCAGGAGTAGACTATTTTGACTTGCTAATACCACCGTTAATGTCACACCAGTAACAAATGTTATAAAAAGATATGGCTAAAACTCGTTAAAACACTCCAATCAAACTACAAGAATCGAACAAATGTCCGGGGATGTGCGCCTCGGACCCACATTGACTGGGAGACCCCCCCCCCCCCACACAGACCCTCTATTGTACCTTGCCCACTCATACCCTAGTTACGGGCCTGTATATGTCCATTACATCATTACATCACGCATACATAGCCAGGATTACCTGTTGCATTGCATGTATTCCAAATCCAA
>OX246737.1:1473883-1487541 GCA_945910005.1 Isoperla grammatica
GAAATGGTTGACTTACCCAAGTTTGATGTATGTGGTGCACAAAAGATTTAATTGATACTAATTTTAGGAGTCAGTCTGTGTCGGCTTACAATAATATTAGTACGGAAAGTTAAACCACGAATCTTAAGTTTTTATCTAACAATCCGGTGACCAATTGGACACGCTTGATTGTAGATCAAACCTTAAGGAATAAAATTCAAATACGGAATAATAAAGTCTTAAGCCTTGTTATTTTGCAAACGATCACCAATTGGTAACGCTGAATGCAGACCAAGTCTTAAGCCTTGTTTTGACTATTAATTAGCTAGGCTGAACCCAATTGAGCTCGAACCGCTGACTGACTGCTTCGACTCGGGTGGGTTGTGTTTATATAGTAGATGCATGTCATAAAAAATATTACATAAAAAATATTACATTTTCTGGATCCTTCTATGAGGACCATGCGTATATTTTGAATCAACTGTTTGTTAGGGGTCACCTTGTGAGTCACTTTTTAGAGGTGAGATCTCTTTCGTATTACGTGTCTAGGGTTGCATCCATCGGATGACTAACTATGCCATGAGTCATGATGCACCCGTTGTTTTAAGATGCTATTCAACTTCTACAGTAAGTGATTTATGTATAATCCATGTATTCTAAATGATATTTTAATATATACTTAATGTAGAAAACCCACCCCATGACATAAGCATATCACTGCCGCATCCCTATACGCCCATAAGATCGAAGAATTCGGTTGACATCTAGGAACATTATTTTTAGCATTTTAATAACTGTACTTGTTGGGTATTTCTTGTAAGTGCATTACCTAAAAATTTTGTAACCTAAAATTGCGTCATTGTTTATGTAAATTACTGTGTTTTAATATTTGTTATTTGTGTAGTATAAATTACATTTAATTTATTTATATATTTAACATTTTAATACCATCAATCACGTGCAGAATATTAAATTCATAAGTTCATGATTCTAGATGCGCAGCCATGTGCGTAGCAGGCTCGTTGGTCGTTGAGTTGAATCTGATTCCAGCGCAGAAGGTCCAGCGTTCGATTCCTGGTTCAGGCTGGGGTCTGGTACTGGTTTACACATTCTGTCCCCCACTGAATATCAGTTGGGCTCTTTGCCTCTCACTGGATAAATGGTAAACACACATTTTACTTTTATTATTTATTAAATAAAAGTTAATGTTATTTTTTTTAAAGTAATTGCAGAATTCAGTTGCTTTGTATCTACACTCAGAAGTTTTTTATGCAATGCATTTGAATTCAATTAAATTAAAGCCCCCCCCACTGAAAATCAGTTTCGTTACTGAGTGGGTAGACGCTAAATGTGAATTTCTTTATTTATTCAATATTCATGTATATTGCAATATGTAATATTTCTTTAAATATTGTAATTAATTTGTTAAATAATAATTTATTTTGCAATATTAAATACTTTTAATATTTTTTAAAAATATTATACATGACAACGAATGAATGTAAGGAAGGAATGTGTGAACCAGGATGAAGGCAATCTTATCAAGAACTACAACAATATCATTTACGATTGCTCATGTTATATTTTCAGAATAATCTATGAACATAAACAAAGTGTAGACAAATATACACAGAGTTGCTTTCATAATCCACAATCCAGGCCGGATTCAGGTACAAAACATTATAATATACAAATATCACAGACGCTATAGGGCAAACATCGCCTTCAAATAATATCCTTGTGTCGTTGAAATCATTTTATAATACGTTACATAATTCAAAATTCAAAATTCAAAAATCAAAATTAACTGTTCTAATACTAAGTACATAGCTAATTTCTCTATGTACTATTTATAAACATCAATGTTATAATCAAGAAATAAGCTACACAAAATATTAATGTTGTTATTGTGAAACTGAAATCATTTTCAAGAAGCTACACAATTCAATTAACAAATTTAACAATTTTACTATGGATTTAATTAACTATGTTGTAATTATTTACTAAATTCAAAAATGTTCCAGTCAACAATAATGAAAAATTTACACAAACTTAAATTTTATTCTTGTGATGAAAGAAAAATTCAAAAAGTTACTAAATGTAATTAACAATTACGATATAAATATAATTAATTGTCGTAATTATTTACTAAACTCAACGTTCCAATCAACAACAATCATTAATGAAAACACTTAACACACTATTCAATTGTTTTCTGTTGATAATAATTTTCAAAACGTTTATCAAAGTTGAAACACAACAGTTGTCAACGAAGGCAATGATGGTATCGGCTCGCAGCACGTTTAGGGGTAAAGTCAGTGAGGTCACCGCGAGGTCACCAGGGCCTCCACACGACCTCGGACGCCGGCGAGGCCGTCTCGACGCGCGTGTGGGGGTGCGGCGACGCGGGGGGTGTGTACGCGTAGGGGCTGGGGGGGCTGTCCTGCGCCGCCACGTCTATCTGCCGGATGCAGGAGCCGAGGTGTTGGATGAGCTTAGCGCCGGCCGCGGGGTCCACCGTGTTGGGCGTCGCGGCGGCAGCCAGGTATTGCGTCACCTCGGCGGCGCAGTGAGTGAAGCCAGCACGGAACCTGTCAGCGTACGCGGCCTCGGGTGTCAGCCCCAGGGAGCGCTGACGGCGCAGCTTGTGCAAGTGACGGACTGTCAGCTCTAGGATGTCA
Source organism: Isoperla grammatica (assembly GCA_945910005.1). Lineage (NCBI taxonomy): Eukaryota > Metazoa > Arthropoda > Insecta > Plecoptera > Perlodidae > Isoperla > Isoperla grammatica. The sequence goes on from OX246737.1 coordinate 1,476,544, forward strand.
GCCTTCTCCAGCTTGCTGACGTTCTCCCCCTCGGACTGCAGCGCTGTCACCATCAACTCCTTGAGCTCGTCCAGACACCTGTTGATGCGAGCCCGCCGCTTGCGTTCCAGCATCGGCTTCATAACCTGCACAACAACAACAACAACACCGTAAGTCACTCGTCTACTAAGCGTTCTAAATTATAAATAATATTGAGTAGGAATGAGATTATTATGGCATTATTTCTATTGTATTTTAGCACATGAGGCTGCGTCATTCTCTTTTAGTTTAGGGGGGCGTAACGATGTAAACTCACCCCGAGTGGGCGTAACCCTAGGTGTGGTGCATGGCATGTTAATCTGACTAAGGAAAGGGGGTGTGATAATGCAATATGTCATCTTAGGCTTACAATACAGTAACATTGAGTTCACTAATTAGTCTACGGGGGCGTAACACTGCACATAAAATGTTCACAATCTAATTGAAATTACTTGTGTGGAATACACTGGAGCTGTCAGTTATTGTAAATGAGACTGTTGCTTACCTTGCGGTATTGATAAGTCCTGGAGATGGGTTGGTCCTCGTACTCGGAGGGTATCATGTAGCTGGAGCCTCCAGGCGTCATGACTATGTCAGTAAACACACACTCGCTAGACACACGTGACTCTCGGCTCAACGCAGACAGACAGACAGACACAAGTTAGCGCGGCGGCAGTCGGAAGAGTAATGGTTGGATTGCGGGGTCGCCGCGGGAGTATATAGGGGAGGGGAGGGGAGGTGGAGGGGGGGGACCAGGTGTCTGAAAGTGTGTCCCCGCTCGCCGGCTTGCGTTCGGCTCGGCCGTGGGAACGGTCGTCCCTGTCGCGTTCCCACACACTCACCCTCTCCCCCTCTCTGCCACCTGACATTGCTACACACGCATCGCACACGCACTGCGCACTGATACACCCGTCATGTACTGTTTCAATAGATAGTGGGCACGCACGATTACATCAGTCAGCGATACGAGTCACGTGTTGGGCTGGGGAAGACACCCAATATGCGGACTGTTGTTGTTGACTTTGTGTTCACAACGAGTATTGATATAAGCCTAGTCAGTTAACGAATAAATTAATGTTATAATAAATGAAAAATAAATAAATTCACATTTAAAGTCTACCCACTCAGTAACGAAACTGATTTTCAGCTGAACCAACCCTGTAGGCTTCGAAAACATCGACGAGTGAGCGATCACCAATCAAAGATCGATATTTCAAATACGAAACATAAAACATATGGTTATAGTTTTTGAGTGTTTGTTCTTTTTATGTCCATTCACTGAAGGTTTGTTTGAATTGATATAACAAACACAACATTAAAATTGCTTACAGATATTATTATAATCCTTTCCATTTTTAGAATTCTATACATACATAAATAAATACATTTTTGTTTGGTGTTTACTAACTCAGTTATAAGGACTTATTTTCAGTGAGGGGAGGGGGAGGGGGGGGGGAGACATACAATCCATGTATTTATTGTGTGCTTCGTGACAGCTCCTGAGACACCAAGCGTATTTGTGAAATGTTTCTTGAGGATGTACGTAAATATGATACTCCGTACTCGATCATCCTTTTTGAATGTTCATTTCCAATATAAAAATAAAATAAACGAAATTTGAACATTCCATGGTTTGGTGACAACTGACAACTGATTGATAACTTGATTCGGTATTCAAGAACATATTTGAAAATACAACCCCTGTCTCTCAAATGGATGGAAAGTCTATGTCTCCGCTGCATTGCTGCAATGACATATTTAACATTGAGACTCTCGTCTGGACAAACCTACCCCTACAATATCATGTTCGTCCGTCACATTCCTGCCCCGCTTGACATGTCATATTTCATGCTCTTGCTTCCTGACAAAGCCCCTTGCAGCAATACAGCCCCGAACAGGTTCCGAGCCATACACAGATGAAACCAAACGCTTTATAATATGCTGATATGATTTATGAATACCATTTAAAAGTGTGGGAGTCTGACTGTCAACCCTCACATTCCATATTTTTTATTTGAGGAATTGAATGTAAGGGTTGTCGCGTTGAAATGTGACGCGCGTTGTAATTGGTCGCGAGCGACGCGCCGCGCTGTGCGGTGGCGAGTGTGGGAACTAACGCAGCTGAGACTACATGAAAGAGGCCTTCACACTTCGAGTACAGCTGCACTTATTCATGCCCGGCCAGATAAGACAGACAGACTGGAACTCATTCATACGGGGTTTCGTGGTACACCAACAAACTGATGTTGTTTGAAAAATATACACAACTTTTGTAAGGTTTCTTTATAAAAATTTTTATTTGAAATACACTGTTCAATTTAAATCTATTTTTTACTCAAAACACGTGTTTTTTAAATGTATTTCTTATTAATATAATACAGGATCAGAAATGTGTTTAATAAATAAATACATGTATTTATGTATAACGTAGACTTGGATTTTACTTTCTTGATTTCAGTTTACATCGTTTCTAGTTTCCATTGTCAATAAAAAACAAACCAAAACGACCACTGGATGCATGGCCATATTACCCAATAGGCACCTTAGGCACTTGCCTAGGGCGCCCCCTGTCTCGTGGTATAAATAAGCTTTGCACAAATCTAAAATATATATATGAATTAATGACTGGCAGATGATAAGAATTACTAATGTAAAAAAACAACATAAAACTGACACTGCACTAATTTATTTTTTGTGTGTTTTCCCAACGACTGCAAAACATTTGCTTAAAAGAAGGCATACTGCAAAAGTTGTAGTGAGCATTGACTAGGGCGTACAAGGCATGTCAGTGTCACAGGTTGTCTAATCCTTGTGTACACCATAAGGTTGTTATCAACTAATGCTGATGTGGCTAGTTAATGTGTACAATACAGTGAACGTCGATGGGGCGGGAGATGAGCTGTCCGACACATATACAATATTTGTGGTCTTAGTCATTTCAGTTGCTTAGGTAGATCCCTTAGCTCAGTCACTTATCGAGTGCGAGACGTGCATGAACAAGCAACGAAAGCTTGTGTTGTGTGGTGTATGTAAGTGCGGTGTGAGTCATTTATTTTGACCAGATTTTTTATTGTGCTCGTATATAAATAATTTTTAAAAAATGTCGTGTGAAAAAAATTAGTGGGTTACAGGGACGTAAAAGAAACTAGAAACAAATGAAGCGTCTCTTCCAACGACTCCCAAAATCAGTTATTTTTTAAATTCTAAAACTTGTGAACACATAAACGTGTCCGAAAAGCCTCGACTTCGAGTCACATTGGGTGAGTAATATAAAATAACTTTACCACACGGAAATTATATAGCCTACCTTTGCATATCTATTATATTGAATTTGTTCATTTGTTTGTAGGCCCTACCCTAGGACTAGGAGGCCTAAACATTATTTGCAAAAAATATCCATGCATACATACATAGATAGGCCTACAGAGTAATTGGGGGGGGGGGGGGGGGGGGGCGACCTAAAAAGTTGTGCCTATGTTGTCATCGATAGTTAATACGGCCCTGTTTAGATGTTCCTGATTAGTTGGTTTCTGACTTGTCCAACATAAATAGTTGAATTGAGTCCTCTTGTTCGCCACGTTGCTATGCGGGCGCCCTGATAGACACGTGACTCAGGGTGGACCATCTTACCTTTTGTGTTGTGATTGCCACGCTGTAGTTTCATGCATGTTATTTCCCATGTAGAAAACAAATCCTTAGCAACCACGGGCGGCCTTTGGGCTGGGTCGACTATGAATTCCAGGGATAGAATCTTAAAACATTCATGTAACAAACACAGTGATCTTTGTACACCCCCTAGGCACTCCTATCTAGGTCCTCCTGACACTCACCAGAAACCCCTTATCTCATACTGACTTTCATCCATCTTCGCGGCCTGAAAGTGATATCTGCCAGCCCTAATGCCTTCAACCCTTCACGGCCGTAAGCACGATACAGAAGGTGACCTCTAGGTTATAAGAAGAGCTGTGACGTCACTAGTTAGAACATGGTGGGGGTAAATCACGATCCCTGCTGCAAGTCCTCGGTAACAATGACATGCACTGTACAGTGGCCTAATTGTGGGGGGATGCTGCACTATGGCATCCCCCAAAAGAAATTAATTGGTTGAACCATAAGGAAATACTCTTGTGACCATCCCCAATGGCAATAACACATTGGTGTTGTGTGTTTGAAGGACGACGACGTGTTTGAGACAGTGATAAGGACACTGCTTGACCTTGAGGTGGCTCCACTCGGCCTTGAGCGTCACAAAGCTAGAAACCTACTTCAGTATATCAAGGGAATGATTCTCAGTTTATGGTTTAGCCACGTTCCGGTGGGTTAATTAAGATATTATGAGCGCGAACAGACCAGCTTATATTGAGCCTCGCTTCAGATGGAGATAAACATCAGAGTTGACGCTACAACTGACGGGTTGGGGAAACACATCAAACATACCGAGGTTGTGTCCTTACGGTCCCAAACTATGGTTGATACAAATTCCTTTGCGCCAAATTTCAATGAGACCCGCCCTGTGTGAGTTAATTATTTTATTTGTTCTTTCAACTTGATAAAATTGTTGTTCAAAATCCGAAGCGTTTGAATTTACGTTATTATATTTTAATTTTGAAAATGTAGTTACCATTTTTTAATATTTTAGAATGCTAACAATTCAAATTAAAAATATATATATATATATATATATATATATATATATATATATATATATATATATATATATATATATATATATATATATATATATATTGATTTTCAAGTTTTCGCGGACATAAGTAATGTTATTGTTCACCATTTTCTGGGTTTCGTCACACGATATAAATTGAGTAGGTGGTTTAAACTTACCCCACCTCACCCGACGTTTCGAGGGAATAACATCCCAATAACATATATATATATATATACAAACGCCACAGTGTGATTTGACAAATTCAATTGCAAACAATATTTCCAATGATTGTGCGTTTTGTGCCTATTACTGTTATGTGTAAATATGTCCATGGAAATGCTGGGACAGAAAAGAGTAACTGATTGTACGACAAGACAACCTTACGTAACGCACAAGCGCAGTTTCCACCCAGTTCACGTACGCACAACGCTAAGCCTGAAGATGGATGGGTCAAAGTTAATATATTTTTAATGTTCCCTTATGAAGAGATTAATGGTCCACATAAGCACTTGAATGCTAATCTGTATCACAGTTTAGAAATATTGCTACAATAATCTCTTCCAATGTGTAATCATACATATACACCCTATAATAATTAATAAGAAACAAAATCTAATATTAATGATATTATTATAAATCTATTAATGCAAGAAACGTTAGAAAAATAATTAGCATAGTAAAATAATAACGTCAAATTATGTCTGTGGTATTTTAGGAAGCCACCCGTGAGTCTGGCTAATACGAGTTATTATACGAGGCAGAGCGGTTGTAGCGTACACGTTCCATGTTGTTAGAGACCAGGATATCCGCACACGGAGGCGGGTTGCTCACTTGAGGGGGCGGGTTGCTCACTTGAGGGGGCGGGGTGATGGAAATGGGCATTTGTCACAATTTTCAAAAATGTTCAATATTTATTATTCATCGTTTTTGAAAATTAAAGAATGGTCATGAAATATATATAATAATACTATTAGGTGATGAGATGAATGCAAATTGATTAGAAAATTACACAGCGTGATTTCCTATATTGTGTGCATACTATATTTACGAAAAAATGAGATATGACGTGAAGGCTGAAGAAAGACGTGAAAATGGCAGTAGCTAAGGGTCTGATGTCTGCATGTGACTGTATGTATGTTGGGAGTTGGGACTATAGTATATAGTATAAAGTGCATAGTATATAGTATGTAGTATGCAGACGTTATAATTATTGCTTTCCCACCTTGAGAGCCGACCGCACGCCACTGCTATAGATAGCATTGATTGTGTGGTCGCCCAATGTGGCTATAGTTACAGTATAGTCTGATCTGATCTATACTTGATGGACAAGAAACTCCTGCCCAGACATGCACGGTAGACTATACATGTCTACGTAATAAAGCAAACACAAATTGATCCTTGTGTGAGTTCCAAGAAATGTTCCTAACGCGCAGATTAGAGATACGCGCCCACTTTTTGCGTCTCTTTCCCCCCCCTATTATACCCGGCGTATCAGGTGCAAAAGTGCATTAGTAGGCGGCAAATAAAACAAGTGTTGACGCGCGTGTGCGGCCGCGAGGTCGCTTACTAACTGCATTCACTCGACTCTACTCGACAAACATTTTATCTTCGCCGATTTCTTTGATACCGGATGAAAAGGCGCCGACTAAAACCTGAGTAATTAAAATTCTTAAAACTTGTAGCGCAGAAATCTGTATTCATGGACAGACATACAGTATGGAGTATGACAGTTACCTTAGTGCGTGGCTTGCTGGGGCCAAAGGGCGGACGTGGAGTGAGTTCAGGCAACTACCCAAGGTGCCTCGGGGTTCAGACAGTGAAGTGTGCATATACTTCACTTGAAACTCTCCTGCAACCCATGGTATAAGGATATTTGTTGTGTGGGCTCCACACAAGATATACTTAGACCATGCCTGCAACCCACAGACACCCGGTAATTCGCTTCTTTACCGTCGCCAGTGCTGCTTGTCTTGACGGCTGCAGGACTAACAACCAAACTCCAACCCTGACTGGAATAGAACCCGGGTCTCGTGCGTGGTCAACTGATCCAGACCCGTAGCTGGGTTCGATCACCAGTCGGCGTTGCAGTTTTAATTCTGAATGTCATTCTCAGGAGAGTGTTTGTATCATGATATTATTGATCATGCCTTGTTTTAGACTTATATTTATGCCGACTGCCACATAAAAGCATCCCTCACCAGTACCGCCCCCCCCCCCCCCCCCCCCCCACCACCATTGGTCCGCTACACTCTGAGGTGTAGATACCACAAGATAAGGCCTATGTATTTCGTTGTTATACTTTCGTCAACAACCTTGTACTATTATCACTAATAGATAGTGATCTAGTAAACCATCGTTCCAGCGTGCCAGGTTCGAATCCTATAGCTTGGGTCTGGATGTTACCAAAAATTAGACAGTGTCTAATCTTTGATGTTACCTTCCACGGTTGAGTCACTTTGGCCCAGATGCACAGATGTCCCTGGGAACTCCCTAGTTGTCAAGAAGTTTGTTTTACTTATACAATGAAACCATCCCACAGCAACCCTAGAGACCCCTCACTAAGGGGCATCCCTGCATCTTGAGCGAGGGGTGGTCTCACGGGGTGACTGGTGAGCGCAAGGAGGGCAGCAGCCCCATAGCGTGACGTCATTGCATGCTGAGACAGAGCGCAGAAGCTGTTCGGCTCCAATATTAGGGGTGGACGTACAAGCGAGGGGTGGTCTCACGGGGTGACTGGTGAGCGCAAGGAGGGCAGCAGCCCCTGGCGTGACGTCATTGCGTGCTGCAGCCTGGGAGACGAACGCAGAAGCTGTTTGGCTCCAATATTGAATATTCATCTCGTAATAAATTCACTTTTTCCACACATCACGCTGCTGTAAATTATCGTCTTCGGTTGTTGGTCCATTATCGCAAGAATTTCGAGAGAGTCGACAGGATATTCACACGGATAGTGAACTGGCCTCGGGCGACGCCGCTACTTGTTGCTCGCCGGTGGTCATGCCGTAGGGCCCCCCCTTTCTGCCCCCTTGTACCCCCGCTACTTGTTGCTGGCCAGTGGTCATGCCGTAGGGCCCCCCCTTGTACCCCCTTGTATCCCCCTTGTACCCCCGCCACTGCCACTGTTGCTGGCCAGTGGTCATGCCGGAGGGCCCCCCTTTCTTCCCCCTGGTACCCCCCCGTGCACCCCCCTTGTACCCCTGCCACTGTGACTGTTGCTCGCCAGTGGTCATGCCGGAGGGCCCCCCCCCCCCGATACCCCCCTTGTGCCCCCCTTGTACCCTCGCCACTGCCACCGTAGGACCGATAACCCCCAGTTACTCCCCAGGCCCGAGCCGTCGTCTCTTCCAGTACACACGCATTATTATTATTAATGTGGTGTATAGTTATACTGTGGTATATAGTTGGCATTCAACTAGAACTGAGGAAAACCTCGGGAAAACCCGTCAGTCAGGAATGACGGTACCAGGCACAAAACCAGCGACCGCCTAAACCTATAGCCTCGTATATTGGAACTGACTGCTCAGCCTTCTCTATCAGTAAGTATTTATGTATAATTTAGTATGATATTCTTTGAATGAACACGAACTATCTGACGCAAGCAAGTATTTATGTAATATGATGAACATTTTGTTTGGACTTTTGGACAAATACCTTGGGCCCGATTGCGTCAGCAGCGAATGGTGCTGGCTTAGTTGTCCATGAGCCCCAGTGTAAGACTAAGACTAAGATGTGTGTCACACTCACACGTGAGGCCTCATAACTGGTCCGGCCAATAATTATCAGAGATAAATGCAAATTAATGCAATCGTCCGACAACTTTCGGTTCCCAGGCATCACACAAGTCAGACGAGATTTATCTGGTGCTAATGGGCGCCATGTTATGATGTCACTTCCTGCGCGCCTGGTAGGAAGACGCGGCCTTGTTCCCACACTCACAGTAACATGTGTCACACTCACAGTAACACGTGAGCACACTCACAGTAACACGTGTCACACTCACAGTAACATGTGAGCACGTGGTGCTAATGGGCGCCATGTTGTGATGTCACTTCCTGCGCGCCTGGTAGGAAGACGTGGCCTTGTTCCCACACTCACAGTAACACGTGTCACACTCACAGTAACACGTGTCACACTCACAGTAACATGTGAGCACGTGGTGCTAATGGGCGCCATGTTGTGATGTCACTTCCTGCGCGCCTGGTAGGAAGACGTGGCCTTGTTCCCACACTCACAGTAACACGTGTCACACTCACAGTAACACGTGTCACACTCACAGTAACATGTGAGCACGTGGTGCTAATGGGCGCCATGTTGTGATGTCACTTCCTGCGCGCCTGGTAGGAAGACGCGGCCTTGTTCCCACACTCACAGTAACACGTGTCACACTCACAGTAACATGTGAGCACACTCACAGTAACACGTGTCACACTCACAGTAACACGTGTCACACTCACAGTAACACGTGTCACACTCACAGTAACACGTGTCACACTCACAGTAACACGTGTCTACACTCACAGTAACATGTAAGCACGTGGTGCTAATGGGCGCCATGTTGTGATGTCATTTCCTGCCTGCTTGGTAGGAAGACGCGGCCTTGTTCCCACACTCACAGTAACACGTATCCACACTCACAGTAACACGTGTCACACTCACAGTAACACGTGTCACACTCACAGTAACACGTGTCCACACTCACAGTAACATGTGAGCACACTCACAGTAACACGTGTTCACACTCACAGTAACATGTAAGCACACTCACAGTAACATGTGAGCACACTCACAGTAACACGTGAGCACATAGTGCTTATTCTCCCCCTCCCCGCGGTTGTAATAAAATAGCTTTTTCCCCAAGAAATATACACTATGCTAATCATGCTACACCAGCTAAAGCTGAGCTGTCTGAACTAAGAAGCGCTTGTCTAAATGATGCCCCGTATCCATTACTGCATAAAATATGAATATCCCTGTCTTCACTCAACACTCTACACTCTACACTCTACACTCTACACTCTGCAGTCTGCAGTCTACAGTCTACACGGTACCCCTGAATATATTTGAATTATAATCAGCTCAGAGTTCAATGGTTTCAGATGTCAATATTTATCCTCCAAGAATGTTCTCACTGCGTTCAACACCTGCGAATTAATGACGGCCATGGCAAAAAATATATTTCAGAATGTTCGCAACATCTTCGCTTTTAAATATTCAGCTTCGTGGTTAAAATCTTGATATAATCTGTCCCCTCAACAACTTTATTTCACATAATCTCTAATTATGTTTTTGTGGCGTCAGCCGTATTAAAACCCTATCAGGCATGTTCAAAATTATACACAATGTTGTTGTTACATTTCTCAATAATAATCGCCCATTTTGCGTCATTATAATCTATTAAATTGTTATTGGAATCTCACTATCTTTAATTCTCGTGGAACAGAATCATGCAAATGAGGCGAGAGTGAGACAGGTTGTGGCGCGGCTGCACGCAATGGGTCTGTGGTGGAGCTGCCAGGGAGGGTGGCTGCACTAGTTGATAACTTGAGGGGTGCACATTTATATTTTTATATTATTGATACGAATAAAACCTATGAAGATTGGAAACAAAAAATTGTATTATAAAATGTTGAAATAAATGTTCTACAGTTTTTGGCGAGTTGACTCAATATGGCGCTGTAAACTCATCATGAGGGCAAACACTATAAGTGTGAAGAGGGCCTTTTTTATGCACCGTTACTGACGAAAAGTTTAATAAAATGTTATCTGTGAGAATTTCGGTGTAAAAACAATTACTGTCATATTTTTTCTAAACTTCATGACTACAACAAAGGCGAGACACAATATAGAAAACTGCACCCTTCATATTGTTTATGCTCCACAAATTACAACGCTTTTTCGAAAGTTGCGCTGTAAAGAATAAAATACTTCATGGAACATTTTAACATGACACTTTTTATTTTCACTGTACAAATTTATGTGCGAGTGGATAAAAATGCGTTTGTTTCCGGATGACCCATTAGAATCTGATAAGATAGACTATAGAGAGAGGTGTTGTGTGGGCCATCGTTCCCGGCTCGAGACCTGGCGTGGACCTGGGTGTCACGTGACATCTTTTGTTCACTGTCATCCACTCATCGTCTCTATTACCATCATTGCCAAAGTAAGAAGACGACCTACGCCCAAAATATTATACAAGGTGTGTTTTTTAGTTGGCCATAAAAATACTGGATCAAGGCTTCAATTAAAATGTACACTGACAAAATATGTGTCCCCGAATGGGATGATACGTCTCTTTTATTGCAATCATGCTATTG